>CAUYQV010094374.1:0-17060 GCA_963574575.1 Galagoides demidoff
GGCCGGCACCTGTGGTCCCAACTGCTTGGGAAGCGGAGGCAGGAGACTCGCTTGAGCCCAGGAGTTGGAGGTTGCTGTGAGCTGTGATGCCATGGCACTCTACCCAGGGGGACAGCTTAAGGCTCTGTCTCAAAAAAAAAAAAAAGAATACTCAAAGAATTCAAAATAGACATTGTGTTTAATCCTGTAATCTCATTATTAGGTATCTGCCCAGAAGAAAAAAAATCATCTTAAGGACACTTTTATAAGAATGTTTATCGTGGGTGGCGCCTGTGGCTCAAAGGGGTATGGTGCTGGTCCCATATGCCAGAGGTGGCAGGTTCAAATCCAGCCCCCCTGCCAAAAAAAAAGAATGTTTATCTCAGCTTGATTCACAATCACCAAGATGTGGAATCAACCCAAGTGCCCATGAATGAATTAATAAACTGTGGTATAGGTATACCATGGAATACCTTTTAGCCATAAAAAAAAATGGAGACTTTACAGCCTTTGTACTAACCTGGATAGACTTGGAGAACATTCTCTTTAGTAAAGTATCACAAGATTGGAAAAGCAAGTATCCAATGTGTTCTGTATTAATGTAAAGCCAGTAGAAAAACTAATACACATCCACACAAAAGAAAAATTCAATTCAAGTTAGGGAGGAAGTGAGAGAGGGGAAAACAAAGGGGGACTGGTGTGTTCTCACCTAATGGGGACAATGTAAGGGTACTTGGCACCCCTCTGGGTGAGGGACACAACTACAACAGAAGCATCACCTAAGAAATGGAAACATTGTAACTTTAGTGTTTGTACCCTCATATTAATCTGAAATAAAAAATTTTTTAAAAATGACAGGGAGATTTTTATATATTATTTGTTTTTGTTCAACTTTCTTTCTTTCTTTTTTTTTTTTTTTTTTTTTTTTTGAGACAGAGCCTCAAGCTGTCCCCCTGGGTAGAGTGCCATGGCATCACAGCTCATAGCAACCTCCAACTCCTGGGCTCAAGTGATTCTCCTGCCTCCGCTTCCCAAGTAGCTGGGACCACAGGCACCCGCCACAACGCCCGGCCATTTTTTGGTTGCAGCCATCATTGTTGTTTGGTGGGCCCGGGCTGGGGATTCAAACCCGCCACCTTAGGTGTATGTGGCCGGCGCCTTAGCGGATTGAGCCACAGGCGCTGAGCCCTCAACTTTCTTTCAATCAATAGATCTTCCTTGGAGAAATAAATACTTGTTAAAAACACAGATTTCAGCTCTTTACCACATTTTTAATCTATAGCAACAGTTCTCACTCAGAAATGATCTTGCTTTCCTGGAGAAAGTTGTGGTTGCCATAACTTGGGGGAGAGGGAACGCTACTAGCCTCTACTAGGTAGTGGCCAAAGATGTGGCTAACATCTATAATGCCCAAGACAGCCCACCACCACAAAGAATGATCTGCCCCAAAGGGCATGTTGGAAAACCCTGATTTTAAGGAAACTGTCATTGCAATGCCTTTCAGATTCCTTATGTCCATCACCCCAGATCTGCTCCTTTCTAGAGACACACACCCTACCCAGATCATCCAGGTGACCAGACACAGTCAAGGTCTAGACAGAACCCCTCTGTTAGAGCTTTCAATGGATCTTGATCAACCACTGAGTCCTACAGAAAAATCCCTGGTGGAAGAATCTTCCTAAATCTTGAGTCTTAATTAAACCCTCAGGAGAAATTCTCCCCCTTAAAAGCAGAATGGTTCAAAATGGATTTTTTATTTTTAAGAGTACTAAGAATTATCCTCTTTGGTGAACAGTAAACAGCTCTGATGGGCAGCAGGGCCCTGCGGTGGTTAACTCTTTGTGGACCAACCCTGCCAAGGCCTTTGTATAAATGGTACTTCTGTGAACAGATGTGACACCCCACAGCACGGGGACTGCAGCAGACACAAGGGTCCTTTGAGACCAGGGAAAGGGAGGAGGAGATGCTCTTTAGCCCTGGCACCAGGTCACTGCGGGATCTGGCTGGCCACCTCCCTTTTTCCTCTAAAACCAGCCAGACGATGACATTGAAGGATGGTGCACCCAAATGCAAAGCTGACATGCAACCATGATGAAGATAAGGGAAGGCAAGGCCACAGAACTTCACCTGGGGTTTCTGCTCTGGGCACACTGACATTACAGCTGGATCATTCTTTATCGTGGGGGGCTGTCTTGTGCACTCTGGGACAGGACATGTGCAATTTCCCTAGGCATTGCCAGTTGTCCCCTAAGGGGCCAAAATTGCCTCAGTTGAGAATCACTGGCATAAATAGATTCTGAACCCCAGCCTGGGGCAAGCTGGCTCTGACTGGCAAATATTCACGGAATCAAAGAGGAAAGAAACAAACAAAACAAAACTCTGTCACAAAATTAAATAATTCTTCAATGCTAAAAAGCCAGTTAGGTCCCAAGCCCTTGCCTGGAGAGTCAGTATTTTCTTTTCTTTTTTTTTTGAGAGTCTCATTTTGTCACCCTGGGTAGAGTGCTATGGTGTCATAGCTCACAGCAACCTCACACCCTTGGGTTCAAGTGATTCTCTTGCCTCAGCCTCCCAAATAGCTGGGACTACAGGTGCCCACCATAATACCTGGGCTATTGGTTTGGCGCCTATGGCTCAACCAGTTAAGGCGCCAGCCACATACACCTGAGCTGGCGGGTTCAAATCCAGCCCGGACCTGCTAAACAACAATGACGGTTGCAACCAAAGAATAACCGGGCGTTGTGGCAGGTGCCTGTAGTCCCAGCTACTTGGGAGGTTGAGGCAGGAGACTCGCTTGAGCCCAGGAGTTGGAGGTTGCTGTGAGCTGTGATGCCATAGCGCTCTACCCAGGGTGACAGCTTGAGGCTCTGTCTCAAAAAAAAAAAAAGTAAAAAAAATACCTGGGCTATTTTTAGAGACAGGGTCTCGCTTTTGCTCAGCCTGGTCTTGAAGTCCTTAGCTCAAGCAATCTACCCACCTCAGATCCCCAGAGTACTGGGATTATAGGCATGAACTATCACGCCCAGCTGAGATTCAGTATTTTCTCAAGACTGTGATGCTGACAATAAGAAAGTTTTGGGCTGGGCTCCTGTAGCTCAAGCAGCTAAGGTGTGTGCCATATACACCAGAGCTGGCAGGTTCAAATCCAGCCCAGGCCTGCCAAACAGCAATGACAACTATAACCAAAAAACAGCCGGGCACTGCGGCAAGTGCCTGTAGTCCCAGCTACTTGGGAGGCTGAGGCAAGAGAATCTCTTATGCCCAGGAGATGGAGGTTGCTGTGAACTGTGATGCCACGGCACTCTACCCAGGGTGACAGCTTGAGGCTCTGTCTCAAGAAAGAAAAAAGAAAGAAAGAAAGAAAGTTTTGTACATTCGACAGTATCAGCTGAGCACCTTCTATGTGTCAGGCACTATTCTGGGCACTGGAGACACAGCAGTGGATGTAAAAGACCAAGCTCCTGCTCTCAGGTTGCTTATCCAGGTCTAAGAATGTATAAACCAGGCAATTGCTCTCAAACACTGATTAATCATCCATCATATGAAGAAACCTAAACTGGATTCAGGAAAATATATAAAAGCCACTACTCCCCACCCCCTGCAGCAAAACCTGTTTGACATGCCCCAGTCAAACTTTACACATACCACCCATTCTCCTCACAGCTAGTCTAAGAGAGCCATTTCTCAGATGGGGACACTGAAGTTCAAAAGGTAGAGAAGAATGTGGACTCCATGTTAAACACAACTGCCCCAAAGCTCACAGCACTATAGGAAATACTGCCCACCAAACGCCCTGATCACCCAAGAGGGGGAAGGCCAGCCACTGTCCTGGGGACCAAATCTCTTCAGTCCAATTTAGTCTTAAGGTTTCCAGTTTATGGGATTCAGCTGGACTCTGCCCTAGGGGCTAATATCTTCTCACAAGGCCACCTAGTCAGGGCAGGGCAGAGCCTGCATGGAAGAGAAGAAAGCAGGGGCTCAGGTTGCACCCTTTACCCAGACAGAAAGGCAAAGGGCAGGGGCAGATGGTATTGGCTTCTATTTCCCACTTTCCACCCAGGGCCTGCGCTGGGCTGGGTCAGAGGCAAAGAGGGTGGGGAGGATAAAGGGTCTGAAACTCCGCTACCTTCCCAGTACTCCCAGAAACTTTTTCAACATGACTAAAGGGGAATGAGCCTTCCTCTTTCAGAGCCCAAACTGAGGCAGGGATTCGTGCCAACTACCCCGTGTCTGATGTCACCCCACAAAGCAGCTGCCCCCACCCTGACCCCAGTCCTAAATGGAGGGAAAACGTTAGGTGGCTTTCCCTAGAAAAGAGACTTAAGAGTTTTGCAACGCCATCTTCAAAATCCCCTCCCAGCCAGCCCCTTCAGGCTTCCTACTCTTGGAGGGGAAGCGAGAGCCCTTCACCTGGAATGCGGGGACTCCAAGGGGAAGGGTTCAAAGGTTCCACGAGCAAGAGGCTGGGCGGGTTTAAGGAAAAGAGAGGGTTTAGGAAATGGTAAGATGCATTTTAAGGGGAGGAAGTTGAAAACCATTCGGAAAGAGAAAGAGGCTAAGGATAAAGGACTTTGGGGGAAAAGGGGAGGATGCTTTGGGGGAGAGGGATGACTGCAGCAACAAGATGGAGTGGAGGATTTGGGGGATCTAGGACTATGGAGGGATGTGAGGTGTCTGGGGATGTGTGGGAAGAGATGGAGAAAGTGACATGTGCAGGGGAAAGGGGATCTTGGGGACCTGATTAAATAGGACTTTGAAGTGGCTAGAGGAGAGATGATTTGGGGATACTCTGGAGAAGGCGGGTTTGAGTGCATCTGGGAGGGCCCCGAAGCAGGGATGCAGGACAGTTCCCTCTTTCACCCGACTTACCGAAGAAGGGCGGCAAGTGGGACACCGCCTCGAGGAAGGGTCCGGTCTCGATCTGCTTGTCCGCGGGCAGCGGCTTCAGCAGGTGCTCGGCCAGCAGCGCCATTTCGGGATCGAGCCCCGCAGTAATGCCCCAGCCCGCCCCGCGGGCGTCCACGCCGCCCTCCGGGCCGCCGCCGTCACCGCCGGGGCCGTCACCACCGCCTTCCGCAGGTTCTAGAGAAGCCAGTTTCGCCACTTCCGCCTGCGCCGCGCCCTGGTAGCCGAGCGCTGAGCGCCGCCCTCTGGCAGAGTACCTAAGCTGGTCCCCGCGCAACCCCGCCCCTCCTAGAGGCGTCCAATCCACACCCGCCGCTGTGGGCCTCCACGCCGCCATTGGCCAGAGGGTGGGGCGTAGAGAAAGCGCGCTGTCTGGCGGGTCCCGGTCTGCCAAAGGGAGCGGCTCCCCGGTGAGTCTTTGGCAGGTGTATCTTCCCCAGGTGTGCCTCCCGCCGCCCCCGGCATGGCTCCCCAACTCGGGCGGGCCAGGTTGCGCTAGGTCCTCGCCTGATAGGAGCATGGATCTGACCAGATCACAGCTCACAACCCACTCCCAGCCAGAGCTCCTCAAGATCCCTGTTTCCTCCAAAACTGGGCCTAACCTCCCCAAACCTAGAGTAACATGGACACTGCTCAGATTGCTATTGGCTACAACCAACGCGGACACTTCGTTGCTTGATTCTTTGCTATCAATGTGACCTTATACCTGTTGGACACTACTTAAATCACAAACTAACCCATCGCCCAGCTGGATTCCTGCTCTTCAAATCCCGGGGTCCAGTCTGATGTTATTCGTTGGAAACAGCCCAGTTTACAATCCAATTCGTCTAGCTCCCAACTGGGCGCTTGTTTCCCAAACCTAACCTCACCCTAATGGCCCAGTGTATATGCTTCTCACAATCTGAATCACAACTCATCTCAACCACAACCTACGTAATTGCTTATGTCCTAAAACCCAGTCCCTAGCTCCTCAAAACATCTAACACACCATTATGGAGAGCCTCTTATTTATTTCAAAATAGAGATTTGTTGTACTCCTACTATGTGCTATGTATTGTACTAGGCATTGAGGATAAAGTAATGAACAGTACAGCTAAATCCCTGCCCTTGCGGAGGTGTTTTTCAAATTGGGGATACAACACAATAGATAATTGCTAAGACAATGTCAGATACTGGTGAGTATAAGTGAAGAAAATAAAAACAGTATAGTGGCAGAGGATGGCTGAGAAAGGCTGAGACAGGACACAGGGTGTTAGAGATAGTACCTCTGAAGAAGTGACACCTAAGCTGAGACCTGGAGAAGAAGAAGGATTTAGTCAGGCCAAAGACTTGGGCTGAGAAGTGCAAAAGCCAAAGCCTTAGGTGGCAAAAAGGTTGGTTTGTGCAAGGAACCAGAGTGACCAGGGGAGGGGATGGAAGTGGAGTAAGTAAGGGCAAGAAGTGAGTGGAATGATAGGAAGTGAGCAGGGGCTGCTGGGTCAGGTAAGGAGTGGTAAAGAGTTTATATTTTATGTTAAAGGCAATAGGACATTACTAGCACAAGAAAATTATCTGCCAAACCTTATTGAATTTTGTCAATGTAATCTTTCAGGTGGCAGGTGAGAGAAGTTCCAAACCAAGGGCATGGCCCCAGTAGAATCAGGAAGTGAGGGGGCTGGGAGAGACAAAGCTGGCATCATAGTTTGCTCATAACCCAGACACTGACATGCCCCATCAAGTCAGATCTCCCACTGATAACATCCCAAACCATTAGCTCTGGTTTGTTCCCACCCTGCCCAAGCTCACCACCTTGGGCATCCTATGATACTATCTCCTTAAAGCTTCTCTGGCCCACCCATCAGCCTGACCTAGTGCCAGAACCCCACCCACTTTGTAGACGCCTCCATCAAGTCCACAGAGAGATCACAGTCTACATGGGGACCTCTGGCAGCAGACAACACCCTGATTTCTCAACTTGCATTCTCATTCCAGCTAAAGTATTCAGAAACTATGGCTGATTGAAGAAGCATCTTGCCATGAAACACAAGCTTCTGTGTTGGTGGAATATTTTGAAAGTTAATCCATTCATCTACATCCATTCATCATCCAACAAATGTGTTCTGGGGTAGGTTCTGGTCTTCCCAAAGCTTATTACAGGGACCAGACTGGTAGCATAAATTGAGGCTGTGGGCTAGATGTGAAACAGTGAGAAGTGGTGAAGACTTTGGACAACTGGGGTCACACAGCCCACATGCAGGGCCCTACGAGGCTATTTGCCTGCCCTGTCATTGCCCAAAGTCATTAGCTTTTGGGATTCCTCAAGGGAAACCAGAAAGCTAGATTTGTAAGTAAAAATGGCTTGATTTTTAAAATTGGCAACTAATTCCAATTTTAAGAAAACACCATGTAGGCCACACCAAATGTTAATTTCTTCTTCTTTTTTTTATTATTTTGACAGAACCTCAAATTTACAGAAAAGTTGCAAGTATAATACAATTAACTTTTTTCCTGAATCATTTGAACATAAGTTGATGACACAATGCCCTATCACCTTGAAGGCCTTAATGTGTATTTCCTCCAAACAAGGACATTCTCCTTCAGAATCATAATAAATCCATCAATGCAGGAAATTAACTCTGATGCATGTAAAATTGAATCCTCAGACCGTCTTAAAAGTTTTCCATTTGTCCCAGTACTGACCTTTGTAGCATAAGGGTCTAGTTCAGGACCCTGTTTGTCCTGTTTTTTGAGTAGCCTTCAGTTTGGAACAGTTCCTTAGTCTTTCCTGGACTCCAGCAACCTTGACACTCTTCAGGAGAACAAGACAATTACTTTGTGGAATGTCTCTCAGTTTGGATTTGTTGGGTGACAATTAGATTCAGGTTGGGCACCTTGGATTAGACACAGCTATAGATTCTATGCATCACGAAGATTACAAGAACGATGCTATGTCTTTCTCATTGTAAACAGATGACATGTGATTTTGATTTGTCCCATTACTGAAGATCTTAACTTTGATCACTTGAAGAAGGGGGTGTCTTCTGGGATATCCATTGTAAAGCTGTTCTCTTCCTCTATGAAATTAATAAATATTTCGTAGAGAGGTACCTTGAGATGAAGTAAAGATACAATCACTCATTAGACTTTCCATTTATTTATTTATATCATGTGGATTCCGTGAGTTCTAGTCCACTATGGTTATTTATTTGCATACTTAAATTGTCCCCGTTTTGGCCTGTAATAACCTCTCCAGGATGGCTTCTGTGTTTTTTGTCACGTCCCCCATCGTTCTTTATTCTTTAAGTGATTCTTTACTCTCTGGCACAAGATATTCCAGATTTATCTTTTTTGTTTTCTTTCTTTCTCTTTTCTTTCTTTCTTTCTTTTTTTTTTTTTTTGAGACAGAGTCTCACTTTGTCACCTCAGCCTCCTAAATAGCTGGAACTACAGGTGCCTGCCACACACTTAGCTATTTTTAGTGACACCAGTAGAGTACCATAGTGTCATAGCTCACAGCAACCTCAACTCTTGAGCTCAAGTGATCCTCTTGCCTCAGCCTCCTGAGTAGCTGGGCCTACAGGTGCCCACCACAACGTGTGGCTATTTTTAGAGAAAAGGTCTCCCTCTGTCTCAGACTGGTCTCGAACCTGTAAGCTCAGGCAATCCACCTGCCTTGGCCTCCCAGAGTGCTAGGATTACAAGTGTGAGCCATCGTGCCCGGCCTTATCTTTTTTTTTTTTCTGAGTTAGGGTGCCCCAGTTAGGGTGCCCCTTTGCTACCCAGACTAGAGCACAGTGGTGTCATCATAGCTCAATGCAACCTCAAACCCCTGGACCAAGCGATGCTCCTGCCTCAGCCTCCTGAGTAGCTGAGAAGTTGGTGTATATCACTGTGCCTGGCTAACTTTTCTATTTTTTGTAGGGACAGAGTCTCACTTTTGCTCAGGCTGGTCTTGAACTCCTGGCCTCAAGCAATCCTGTCACCTTGGCCTCCCAGAGTGTACGGATTACAGGTGTGAGCTACCGTGTCCAGCCTCCAGACTTATCTTGTACTTCCCCTCCCCTAGTCCTGAAATCAGACAGCTCTCCAATTTTAGCATATGTGCTGCCATAGTGAGTCCCAGCTGGTTCTCCAAATGGCCATTCAGTGGAGAATTTAGAAACCAAGATCTAGATGAGATTGTCATTGGGATGTCACTGCTTCTAGATTTTGCCAGTGAAAAGAGTTTTCTACACATACACACACTTATATCTATAGTCATCTGTCTATGTTGAAAACCGTGGTTTGTCACCCTGATAGATCGGATTCTGATCTGAATCCACAGTGCTAATTCTACTTTTCTCCCTTCTCATATTTGTTTTTTTTTTTTTTTACAGATTTATTTATTTATTTATTTTTGCAGGTTTTTTGGCCAGGGCTGCGTTTGAACCTTCCACCTCCGGCATATGGGGCCAGTGCCCTACTCTTTTGAGCCACAGGCACCACCCCTCCCTTCTCATATTTGTAATTCCCTTCTCCTGCAGTGAGGAACCTGGTGTTCTTATTGTTTTTCATATGTTCTCTTATTTGACTAATCCCCCCAAAGCAACAATTTCCTGTTTGTGCTGTCACCCCCTCCCCAGGAAGGATGCCCTTTACATGCCATTCAAGCTCTGACACCTTGCCTTTCCAAAGGAGACCGTCCTCACATACATGGTTCTGGCCACACTCACTGGGCCACCTCCACCCCATGGAGATGCCCTGCTTATCACATTTTGGCTTTCACACCCCTCTCTGGACCAGCACGTCCCATCCCTACCTCCTCCTGTTACTGGTGCTTACCTTGCTGGGACTCATTATTGACCTCTGGATTGAATTGTTCAAGAATAGAAGAGGGGGCGCTGCCTCTAGCACAGTGGTTACAGCAGCAGCCACATACACCGAGGCTGGAGGATTCTAATCTGGCCCGGGCCAGCTAAACAACACTGACAACTGCAACAAAAAATAGCCAGGCATTGTGGCAGGTGCCTGTAGTCCCAGCTACTTGGGAGGCTGAGGCAAGAGAATTGCTTAAGCCCAGGAGCTTGAGGTTGCTGTGAGCTGTAACACCACGGCACTCTACCAAGGGTGAAAAAGTGAGACTCTGTCTCTAATAAATAAATAAATATATAACATATGGTGACTCCCTTACGGGGCTATTGGGAAAATAGTACCAGACATAAAACAGCCACCTCATCTTTTTGGGTGGTCAGGCCATCACCCCGCTCCATGATTTGTGGGACAACTGAGTTGCAGGACGAGCTTGAGCAATGGAATTCATTCTAGTGGTTGGAATTGACTCAGCACAGGTTAGGTATTCACCTGCAAAGTTTCATCATTTTCCTGAATCAGCTCCACCCAGCGTTAATTACATCTTCCCCAAATGAATCATCAAATCCTGGTCACACAGCCTGTCTTTTCCCACTGGGATCTGTTGGGATGGATAACGTAGGCCAAGTTCACTGTCTTTTTAACATTTCATCTGATAAACTCAGCCTCTCCATTGCAATGTAAGAATAATAATATTCACAGCTAACATTTATGGAATACTTACTCTTTTTAAAGCCCAACAAACACATCTTCACGTCCTAGCTGTGTGGCCTTGGGCAAGTCACCTCCTGTATGAGTCTCCCATGGCTGCTATAATAAATGACCACACATTTCGTGAGGTAAAACAACCAAAATTTATGCTGTCACACTTGGGGAGGCCAGAAGTCCAAAATCAGTATCACTGGCTCTGCGCCCGTAGCACAATGATTACTGCATCAGCCACATTCACCAGGGCTGGCGGGTTTGAAACCGGCCTGGGCCAACTAAACAACCATGACCACTGCAACAAAAAATAGCCGGGCGTTGTGATGGGTGCCGTCTAAGCCTAAGAGTTTAAGGTTGCTGTGAGCCACATGCCATGGCACTCTACCGAGGACGACATAATGAGACTCTGTCTCAAGAAAAAAAAAATCAGTATCACTGGGGCAAAAATCAAGGTGTTAGCCAGACCACACTCTCTTAGAAGGTTCTGGAGGAGAGAGAATCTGTTTCTTGTCTCTTCCAGCTTCTGGTAGCTCCAGATGTTGGCTTGTGACCACGCCCCTCCAGTATCTGCCTCCATCTTCACAGGAGCATCCCCACTGTGTGTGTGCATATGTGTCCTCTTCCCCCTTGTCTTATCTGTGGAAGTAAGCATAGTAATGATGGCGACACCCTACTGGGGCTGATGTGTGGTTTCAAACCCCCGATAATGGAAATCAGACAGTTTGCATGCTGCCAGGCGGGCAGCCCTCAGTGAATGGTGTGGTTATTATGAATTGATTTATTGAGTTATTTCTACCCAGAACTGGCATCTGTGTAGGTAACTGATGCTAGTGACATCATCTCTCCAACTGGCATGCTTTCCACAGGATTAAATGTGCCAAATGGGCTTTGTTGAGCCAACTCCTCTGGGTGTTGACAGCCTCCATGCCAACCCTCCACTGTTTTACAGGGCCCGTCTGACGCGTCTCCCTAATTAACGTGAAGGCACACCTCCCAGCAGGCTCACTTGCTGCCATCCTAGGAGACAGCCGGGCAGGTTGCCGCCAAATACTTGAGCATTTTTTTCAGTTATTAGATGAAAACGGTAGTTTGGTCATCTCAGCAGCACAGAGTAGAGAAGAGGGGGAAATACCACCTCCTCCTCATATCCACAGAGGCAGCCTCAGGGGCCTGGGAGGGCCCAGGCTTTGGAGTCTGGGCCCAGCCTTTCCTCACATGGAAAAAATGTTTTGAGGAAATCCGAGGATATCACCATCTTGAGATGCCAGAGCAAAGCACTATTGTTGTTAAACTGGAGAAATACAAAAATGAAGAAAACCAGCTTTTTTCATTCCATTCAGTTCCGCAATCACTACCCGAGTGAGCTCCTCTCTTAGACCAGGTTTGACCAGGCAAAGTCCCCTGAATTGTTAAGAGCCATGAATCACCTGCTGAATCTCAGCATCCAAAAAGGAGGACAAGAGGGAGCAGATCGGAACACAGACTCTGGCAGACTTGGGATCAAACTCTACTACTCCTAGCTGGGTGACCTTGGAAAAATGATAGAATCTCTGGGAGCCTCGGCTACCTCATTTGTAACCTTATAACCCATCCTTCAAAGAGTCCAGGAGGATATCCAAGGAGACAGCATAGTTAGGATCTGGTCCTAATTCTGTCATCGACTGGTTTTAAGACCCTAGTTCTTGGTTTGGGCCTCAGTTTCCCCATCTGTTAAGTAAATGGACCTGGCAGGATGAATTCTGAGGATGCATCTACCTTCTAACTCCAGGGTGGTCTTGGGGGTCATGTCCCTTCCCTCTGCCACCCTGACAGTTGTCCTTACTCCCGGACCCTGGCTAGTAACCTGGGTACCTTCTTCATCTGATGAGGGTGGAGTGGAGGGGAGTCTAAGGTGACAGGGCCTAGAGGGGAAGCTCTCCGTTAAAAGGTCTTCCTTCTGGGGTGGCGCCTGTGGCTCAAGAAGTAGGGCGCATGTGGAGAGAGGTAGATACCTCAGGATGCAGCTTTGGCAGGGAAGTTGAGGGAATGCCTATTAATTAGTTGGTGGTAAGCAAATAACTAACAATTTCCCAGCTCCTTCCTTTAGTAAAAAGGGAATTAAACCCAGAAGTTATTGAAGTAGGCATCATGCAGAAAATTGTCAGTATGGAGGCAATTATAATGCCAGCAGCTGTTGTAGGAGTACGCCAAGTGCTGATCATGTGTCCAGCTGTTAAGGCAGCTATTGATAACCAGTACTATTCTACACCATTTTATCGATGACAAAACTGAAGATCAGGGATATGAAATAACCCAGGGCTAGTCAGTGGCTCCTTCCTTCCTATTGCTGGCCTTTGAATGCCAAATTTGTTAGTGCTGTTATGTCAGCAGATGGAGACCGGCTGAGCTACCTGAGAGTGCTGAATGGAAGGTTCTAGAACAGAATTCCATTTCTAGCTTCCTCTGCACATAAAAGCAGGCCTGTGAGAACATGTTCTGATGAGCTCCCCTGAGGAGCTGAGGTGTCCCATAGGCAGACCTAGGGTAGGCTTCCTTGCACAGTTTTCTTTCAGAGTAATGACCTCCAACTGGGAGGGATGAGTTGAGTGTTGTAGGCTGGGAGATTATAACTTGTTCCCAGAGATCCCTGGATTCCAAGGGGAGTGTCTTCTAGGCACAGGTGGGTGGGTGAGAACAGGCTCTGCAGGTGCATTGCAGAGACAAGTTATGGGCAGCATCCAGGTGAAAAAAACAAATACACCTGAGGGACAATAACTACAAGTGAACCACAATGAAGGTAGAAAAATTACCATCAAAGATGTTTTCCCAGAATCTGCAAATATGTTACTTAACATGCCAAAAGGGACTTTGCAGATGTGATTAAGGTTAAAAGCCTTGAGGACCAGCACAGCGGCTCATGCCTATAATCCTAGCATTCTGGGAGGCTGAGGAGGGTGGATTGCTTGAGGTCAGGAGTTGAAAACCAGCCTGAGCAAGAGCAAGTCCCCATCTCTAAAAATAACCGGGCATGGTGGCAGGTGTCTGTAGTCCCAGCTACTTGGGAGGCTGAGACAAGAGAATCACTTGAGCCCAAAAGTTTGAGGTTGCTGTGAGCTATGATGCCAGGGCACTCTACTAAGGGTGACAGAGTGAGACTCTGTCTCAAACAAAAAGATTAAAAACCTTGAGATTGGAAGGCTATCCTGAACTATCCAGGTGGGCACATGGATCCTTTGAGGTGGAGAAGTTTTCTAGCTGTGGTCCAAGGGAAATAGGGTTTTCTGAAGAAGACTCAGAGGAAGATGCTACATTGCTAGCTTTGAAGATGGAGGAAGGGGCTGCAAACCAAGGAGGGTAGCAGCTCTAGAAGCCAGGAGAGCCTCCAGAAAGGAATACAGCCCTGCTGACACCTTGATCTTAAACCCATAAGATCCATGTCAGACTTCTGTCCTTTAGAAATATACAGTTGGGGCTCGGCACCTGTAGCTCAGAGGCTAGGGCACCAGCCACATACATCAGAGCTGGCAGGTTCCAATCCAGCCCAGGCCTGTCAAACAACAATAACAACTAAAAAATAGCCAGGCATTGTGGCGGGCACCTGTTGTCCCAGCTTCTTGGGAGGCTGAGGCAAGAGAATCGCTTAAGCCCAAGAGTTTGAGGTTGCTGTGAGCTATGATGCTACGGCACTCTACCCAGGGCAACATAGTGAGACTCTGTATAAATAAATAAATAAATAAAATACAAATACACGGTCTACACGAGACAGTAGGAACAGAGGACACCCGACATTGGGTATGTGGCAAAGTCCATCCTACTTCAGCAATTTTTCTTTCCTTTTTTCTTCCTTTATCTTTTGAGACAGGGTCCCACTCTGTCACCCTGGGTAGAGTGCCATGGTTTCATCACAGTTCACTACAACCCTCAAACTCCTGGGCTCAAGGGATCCTCCTGCCTCAGTCTCCAAGTAGCCAGGACTACAGGTATGTGTCACCACACCTGGAAATTTTTTTTTTTTTTGAGACAAAGCCTTAAGCTGTTGCCCTGGGTAGAGTGCCATGGCATCACAGCTCACAGCAACTTGGGCTCAAACAATTCTCCTGCCTCAGCCTCCCAAGTAGCTGGGACTACAGGCACCCACCACAATGCCCGGCTATTTTTTGGTTGCAGCCATCATTGTTGTTTGGCAGGTCCAGGCTGGATTTGAACCCGCCAGCTCAGGTGTATGTGGCTGGCGCCTTAGCTGGTTGAGCCACAGGTGCTGAGCCTGGAAAAATTTTTATTTCTTGTAGAGATAGGAGCTCACTTTGCTCAGGCTTGTCTCAAACTCTTGGCCTCCCAAAGTGTTAGCATTACGGTTGTGAGCCACCCTGTGCAACCCCTCCTTCCAATTTTTCTGTAAATCAAAAACTACTCTGAAATAAAAAGTTTACTAAAAAATACAGATACCCAGGCCCCGCTCTTCACCAATGAAAACTTCTGTTTCAGGGATCAGTGGACGTCAGGATTTTCAAAAAGCTCCCCAAGTGATTCTGATGTGCAGGTAGGGTTGAGAGCCTCTCATGCATTGGAAGTGCCTCATAAAGTCTGAAGCGTGATGGAAATGCAGGTTGTTACAATTAATTGACCAACGGTTTATTGAAAGAAAATTACACAAGTAACAGTGACCATCATAAAACTAAAATTCAGAGAGAAACAACCAAAACTCACTCCTAATTCTGTTCCCTTACAATACCCGCTGTTTTGGTGACAGGCCAATGTATCCTTTTTCCTCATAACTACCTACATTTATTAATATTCCTGTTGTCGTCATTACTAAAACTCAAAGCTGGGGCTCTGACAGGCAGCTTAGCAGCCCCAGGGTCTTTGAACATCACACCTGTCTACTTCTGCAACACTGTCTTCAGGGAGGGTGGGAAGCTCAGTCCAGGTATGAATAGAGAAGCCACAGTGGTCGATGTTAAAATGTCATGAACACCCAGCAAAAACAAACATGCCTTGGCTCAGCCCCCATAGCACAGTGGTTATGGCGCTGGCCACATACACTGAAGCTGGCGGGTTCGAGCCCAGCCCAGACCAGCTAGACAACAATGATAACTGCAACAAAAAAATAGCCGGGCATTGTGGCAGGTGCCTGTAGTCCCAGGTATTTGGGATGCTGAGAAGCGAATCGCTTAAGCCCAAGAGTTTGAGGTTGCTGTGAGCTGTGACACTTGGATACTCTATTGAGGGTGGCATGGTGAGATTTTGTCTCAAAAAAAAAAAAAAAGACAAACATGCCTTGATACTGTCACCTGCTAATGTGAGGGCATCATATGGCCTCTAACACAGTCACATTTCAGTGACTAGAGAGCAGTTCCCATGTCGTCACTCCCTCTCACCATTCCTATTTTCTTCTCCTGTGATAGAGCACCTAAAGACACAAGTTCAAGAGCAGCCCCCAGCCTGATGGTCATCATCTTTCAGCCCTCTGTGAGCCATAGTCATTGGCCTGTCCCTGAAAATTTCACTCTCAGAACCCCAGTGTCCTCATCTGCAAAGTGGAGGCAGGAACACTTACCCCCAGGTTGGAGGGAGGCTTAAACCAGGTGTATTCAAAAAATGTTGGTTCATTTTCTTTCCTTTTTCTCTCAACATCATATTTTACGTTTTCTTTTGGAAATGGGAAAGAAGGGGCTTACAGTTGGAGACGTACTCACTTTTTCATTCTCAACAAATATTGAGTGCCTACCATGAATCAGGCACTGGGGTCGAAGCAGGGGTTAAAACTATCTTTGCCCTCATGGTGCAGGGAGAGGACCCAGGACCTGGAATCAAATGGAACTGGGTTTAAATCCTGGCTTGACTACCTATCAGCTATGGTTCCTCAGAGAAGTGATGCCACCTGTCTTAGGTTTAGTTTAGGCAACTCTAAAATGGGGACAATAAAATATTTAATGAAATACCAAGGAGGAACAAAGGGAAAGATACTTATACATGCCAAATGAGCTACAAGCAGCTGCTGTGTAATCATGAAGTTAAAAGTTGAACTGTGGGGGCTTGGGCAAGGTAGCTCCTGCCTGTAATACTAGCACTCTGGGAGGCTGAGGTGGGTGGATTGCCTAAGTTCAGGAGTTTGAGACCAGCCCGAGCAAGAGTGAGATTCTGTCTCTACTAAAAACAGAAAAAGAGGCCGGGTGTGGTGGTGCATGCCTGTAGTCCCAGCTACTCAGGAGACTGAAGCAAGAGGATCTCTTGAGCCCAAGAGTTTGAGGTTACTGTGAGCTATGATGCCACGGCACTCTACCCAGGGCAACAGAGCAAGGCTCTGTCTCAAAAAAAAAAAAAAGGTTGAACTGTGGGAGGCCAAGAGAATGCCTGTTCAGCATGCCCTGGGGACTTTAAGCTACCAGGATGAGGCCACTTGGGAATGGCTTCCCCTGGCAGGCTGACCAGGCCCTAAGCTATAAGAGTCCCACTCCTGGCTCGGCGCCTGTGGCTCAATCGGCTAAGGCGCCAGCCACGTACACCTAAGGTGGCAGGTTCATATCCCCAGCCCGGGCCCGCCAAACAACAATGATGGCTGCAACCAAAAAATGGCTGGGCGTTGTGGCGGGTGCCTGTGGTCCCAGCTACTTGGGAGGCGGAGGCAGGAGACTCACTTGAGCCCAGGAGTTGGAGGTTGCTGT
>CAUYQV010094376.1:0-33264 GCA_963574575.1 Galagoides demidoff
TATATATTCTTTATCCATTACTCTGTCAATGATTGTCTGGGTTGCTCCATATCTTGGCCATGTGAACAAGGCTGCCATGAACATGGGCATGCAGAAAACAAAAGTTTCCTCGCATCCTGGCTTTCCCCCCTTATTTTGCAACAAGAACACTTAATATGAGATCTACCTTCTTAAGAAATACACATTTTATTAACTGTAGGCTCTATTTTGTACAGTGGGTATCTAGAACTTATCTTGCATAATTATAACTTTATACTCATTTAACAAAAACACCCTATTTCTCCCTCCTGTCTCTTGGCAGTCACTATTCTTACCCCCCCCCATAAATTTGGCTACTTTGGGTGCCTCCTGTAAGTGACTCATGCAATATCAGTCCTTCGGTGACTGATGTTTCATTCAACATGGTGTCTTCCAGATCCATCCATGTTGTCACAAATGGTGAGATGGTCTTCTTTTTTAAGGCTGAACAACGTTTTGTGTGTATATATATATTCTTTATCCATTACTCTGTCAGTGACTGTCGTGGTGCTCCATGTCTTGGCCATGTGAACACCGCTGCCCTGAGCATGGGGTGCAGTATGTGAGTCACTTCCCATTCACTTCGATTGCTTATTTCTGGGAGGTGACCCAGCATGAAGGATACGGGGCAACATAAGGACCTTAAGGGGGGAAGTGAAATGGGAAGAATAAGCAAGACCATAAAAGACCAATTCTGTTTCCACTAAAAATTTCCACAGCACAACACCTTTTTAACATCCTAAACTAAGTGACCACACTCCAAAACTCAACAAAGGTACTTGCAGCTTTGTCAACTTATTGAAGAAGAATTTCCTGGTGTCATCAATTCTCTGATCCTCGTCCCTGGTGCCAGACATTTTAAAAGTGATAAAACAAAAGTTTTCTGTCCAGATCTCAATACTTGTCTTTACTACTACTTTTTTTTTTTTTTCCGGAGCCAAAATTTTTTTTAAAGGATAGCAATATATTGTTGGAAGTAAAATCTAGCAATCTGTTCTTTTACCTAAGGAAATACCTCAGGGCATAATACAGAAGTGACTAGAATAATGTTGGAAAGCATGGGCGTGTTTTCTACTATTTATGCATTATTTTCAACAGAACTTATTCTAAATAAAAGATTTGCTTTTTATGATGCCTTGTTTACCTGAAGAATCTGGGTTAAGATTTATGAAAGGAATTGATTTAATCATCCTCTTTCTCATCATCACACATATGTCAAACAGCCTGGGGCACAATGAGATGTGTGTAGTTTGGTTTGAATTCAGCATCTGCTCACAAAGTTAATACCATAGGGACTATGAAATGCTTGCACATTTTTCTGAAGGGACTTATCTTAAGAAACCTTTTATAGTCTCTCCCCGTTATGTTGAAGGACTGGATGGTACATCCTCTGAACACTACCATCTGTTCTCTTCTTCCAGAGATCTCATGCTTGAACTCCTCTTAAACACCAAGTATATTTCTACCACGAACTTCTTTCCTTCATTCCATTCACATCCATACATTTCTAAAAATGTCAAGAAGACTTTTTCATTTAATCTGGCATTGGGTGGGAGGGAGAAAGCTTGAGTGTGATAACATTTTCCCAGGCTTTAGACTTCATATCTGGCCCCGGAGATTAGCAGAGATTAATCCCAGCAGATTGATGATAAAATTAAGGAGCTCAGATGCAAAGCTATAGCTGGAATGGGGATATCACGGTTCGAACCCAGGACAGTCTCCTATTAATGCTTCTTGCCTTATAATATTCTTCTCTGACCCACTTCCTTATTAGTGCGCTGACCTCCCTCAGAAGAATAACCCACTTTCCTCCTCTCTTTTTCTTTAGTGATTCACCTTCCAAATGTTATATATTATTTCTAAAATAATTTAGTCTTTTATATGTTGACCTTTTAAATAATTTTTGAAAAATCCACCCAGAAATACTCTTTATAATGCTTTGTATTGTGGGAAGGTACTTTACTGTGTATAAATATACATAATCTAAAAATGTCCATCGTAACAATATGTAGGTTTACAGTTTGGTGTATTGAGGGCACTCACATGTTGTGGAATCATCACCACCATCCAGCTCCAGAACTGTTTTATTTTCCCAAACTGAAACTTTGTACTCTTCAATAATGACTCTCCATTTCCTCCTCCCCCCACCTCCTAATTTCTGTGAAGTTGACTATTCTGAGTATCTCATATAAGGAAAATCATATGATATTTGTCTTTCTGGGTCTATCTTATCTCCACTTAGCATAATGTGTTTCATCCACAGTGTAGCATACCTCAGAATTTCATTCCTTATCAAAGTCTAAAGAATATTCCTTTGTACCTACCATGTTTCCCTGAAAATAAGACACTGTCTTATATTTATTTTTTCTCAAGAAGACACACTAGGGCTTATTTTCAGGGGATGTCATATTTTTATGAAGTATAATATAATAATCTACATTTATTCAAATACAGTGAAGTCATCTTCTTCTGGAACCTGACAGGTGAGCCGACCTTGTTGGTAGGGCCAGCGCTAGCGATGTGAACTCCTTTACCCTAGCCATTTGCACATGCGCAATAGGATGCCTGTGACCTGGTTACCACATGTGCACCTGCACAAGTGCCAATGGCTGGGAGAAAGGAGCTGTGGCAGATAAAAGGTATTACAGTCTTCCTTACCACTCCTCGCCAAAATGCAGCATATCTGCATAGCCACGCCCCTCACTAGGTCTTATTATTGGGGTAGGGCTTATATTTAACAAATGCATAGAAATCCTGCTATGGCTTATTTTGGGGGTAGGTCTTATTTTTGCAGAGACATGATATACACTACATTTTGTCTATTCATTCATTCAGGGATGGACTTGGGTTGCTTCTACCTTTTGACTACCCTGAATAATGCTACTACAACATTGGTTATGAGTATCCAGTAGAGTTTCTGCCTTCAGTTCTTTTGGATTCACAACCCCAAGAGTCATTGCCAGGTCCTATGGTGATGCTACATTTAGTTTCTTGACAAGCCTCCATACTATTTTTCATAAAGGTTCATGTCTTCCCCTTCTTCTCACTTGCCCCATGAATCATTTCTAAATGCCTAACTGAACACTATGCTTTGTGTCTAGATTTTTTTGTGTGTACTTCAAGTCTTGAGAGTTAATTTTGGAACTGGTATGTATCTTTAGGTGGTTTATTCTCCTCATTCACTTAATGTTTGCATTTCTATTTTGTTTTATCAAGCTATCTAGCTTCGAGATCAGAAGAGACATCAAAAAATTTTAAAAATAATAATTTAATTTCAATGTAGACTGAAGGTATCTGATGCTTAAAAAGTACTGAAAATGTACCAGAAAACTTAATGGCCACTTTAGAGGAAGTGGTAAGCTTACCTATATGGTTATAAATTATGCATCGTATATTTGCTGCTTCTGTGTCTATAAAACACATTTTGCTGTGATATAGTGAAGTTAGATACTACATTTGCAGATTTAAAACTGAATTTCTTACAGAGCTATAGTATTTGTGGTGTTTTATTGGGTTCTTATAAATGGTATCTATAAAATTTAAGTACTTTTCAGGTGTGGACAAGGAAACGTGCAAATATCTCCCTGTATATACTCTACTGGGGAAAAAAGAAATGGAAAAAATTTTAAATTTTGATTACAAAAGCAAAAATTTAAAAAGACTTTTGAATTTTAGTTAGAGCATTTGTGATACAAAAATATATATGTTGTAAATGCCCCCTAATTCTTATTTCTTTTTTCTTAAAAAAAATAAAGATTGCAGCAAATGGTTCATAGTTTATATTGTGGACTCCTAGTAACTCATAAATGCTCTCTGGAGGTATAATGCTGTGTTCACCACTGATTGCTTCAATAAATAAATTCTCTTCTTTTCCACAACCATTTGTAAAGCTTTAAAGAAAAAAAAGGCCACGTTATTTATGTTCTCGTGTCTTCCATAGAGTCAACAAAACAAAATTGGCCTTACATACAGTCACTTTTTTTGATGACATTGGGAGCTTTTAGACCAATTAGGAACCACTTTCTGGCTATGCAGAGTTTGATTAAATCAGAGTCACTGCATTTGTTTTTTATCACTGGGCTCTAATCATGAACAGTTTGGGCTTTATATCCAATAAAGATTTTTACCAACATTCAAATCCACTGGAGGCTTCCAAACTTCCACACTATTTCTCAGACAAGAAACATTTACTGGCGGTCACAAACTGGTACCTTCAACTCTGGAATCAGTCCCAAATATGATTCTCACTTTTTCCCTACTCTCTCACTGGAACTGAGCTTCTTGGGCTCAGAAGCTGTTTGAGTTTCCAGAACTTAAATGATTGTAAATGTCCTTTGTTCCTACCCACCCAGAAAAGACCCACAAAGCAGAAAAAAGCCAATTAGGTTCCTGTTGCTACTGCTCTAATTAATTTCCTACTTCTTCCCCTGGAAGAATCAGAGGAAAATCTCTGCTTCAAGTTCCAGGGCTCCCTCCTCCAGAGGCGCTTTGCCAACCTTGTCCTTCCATGCCCATGGGGGCAGCTGGAGACGCTACTGGAGAAAATCAGCATGGGCCCCGGCCGGTCCCAAGAAGCCATATTGCAAACAGGTGGCTGTCTGCTCCGCAGCTGTATGCCCAGCTCAGTCTGAGCCCTGCAGTTAGTGACATTAGAAAATCACCCTGCGTTTATTACTATCAGCTTAGGGGAATCTTAGAGTAGGAGAGTAGTAGAAAAATACAGATTGCTGAGTCATACAAAATATCATTTTATTTGTAAGTTTGGCACTTTTTCTAGGGTGGCAGCATTAAATAAGCTGCCAAGGCTTTCCCTGTTTCACACGGCCGCCTCCTCCTTCTATAGGCTGGTTCTTCCTTTATTCTGAGCCCTTGGAGGTAGCTGGAGTCGTTGATTAATTTTTGCCCCGTAGTTTGTTCACTCTTGCTCTTTGTCTCTTTCCCTCTCACCTGTTTTGTTCCTTGGAAATGAAATTCATTTTTCATCATTCTTCATCTTGGGCATCTTACTCATTTTTGACCTAGCTCTAAAATACATCTCTTAATTCTCCTTATTCTCCGTTCTTTTTTCTTTTCTTTTTTTTTTTTTTTGAGACAGAGTCACACTATATCACCCTGGGTAGAGTGCTATGGTGCTATGGCATCACAGCTCACAGCAACCTCAAACTCTTGGGCTTAAGTGATTCTCTTGCCTCACCCTCCCAAGTAGCTGGGACTACAGGTGTCGACCACAATGCTTGCCTGTTTTTGTTGTTATTGTTGTTGTTGTTGTTGCAGTTGTTTAGCAGGCCTGGGCCAAGTTTGAACCCACCACCCTTGGTGTATGTGGCTGGTGCTGTAACCACTGTGCTATGGGCACTCAGCCTCCTTATTCTCTTATACAGCAAAATATGTGATTGTTTTTTAGATCTTGAGAAAAGGAATTCGTCATAGAGGAAAGAGGGACCCTAAATGCCATTGTGATATTCGTGTTAGAGAGAGGCTGAGGGAGCTGAGACACACACAGAGAAGTCGGTGTAAAGATAAAGGCCAACCTTGAATGCCACAGCCATGAGCTGAGCAATAACAAACTTCTGACCTCCAGAACTGTTAGAGAATAAAAATTTTTTTTTGTATTAAACCAGCCAGTGTGTGATAATTTGCTACAATGGCATTGGGAAACTAATAATAGAATGCACAGGTATTCTAGGACTTTCCAAGGAAATATCAATAGCCATATAGTTCCCGGGCATTTTGGAATTTTACAGAAACTGTTTAGTCAGAAAACCTCCCAGGAGTTACTTAAGTGATTAATTAATTCATCACGTATGTATCAAGGACTCAAGGGAAATTTCAAAGGTGAACAAGCAGAAAGACTTTTGGGAGGAGGATGAACTTGAAAATAAGCAAAGTCAGGTCTTCCCTGGGGAATTACAGAGCAAAGCTCAGAAAGGGAGGCATGAAGTGGAATTGTGACTAATCGTCAAGGTCACAGGAGGTAGCCTCGAATTTATCGTGTGGGCAATAGAACAGGAGTTATCAAGGAGTTAAATAGAAAAGTTAAATTGACATCCCTAGTTTTGCTATTAAAATAAGATAGAACTTTTTAGGTCTTCAACTGCCCTAAACAATACTACAGCTTCTCCATGTTGCCTTGTTTATCTAAATAATTTGGCCCCAAATTCCCCATCCACAGAAAATTCCCCTTTTCTATGCGTGATTGTATCCACATATGCTACGTTATTTGCCAATTGGATTGCAGTCTCATTCTCCATGGATGACTGTGAATTTAGTTCTGGATAATGAATGTTTTTACTTAAATTTATAGTAAGTCCCAACTCTTGCTTTATTTTGTGCATATTAAAAATAGTTTGCATTCTTTAGCTGTGTGGCACACCGCACTGTACTGAGCTGGGGTGAGGGTAGGGAATGAGACTCCAAACCAGGGCCACACTTTAATGTTGTTTTCTCTTACGTATCAGGAGAGAATCCCACTTCATATATACCTCCCTGGGTCCCCATCACATCCTTCCCTGAGAAGCCTCTTTCCCCAATGCCCCACCCTTCTCTCTGGTCAGGCACCTTGTACAAAGTATAAACTGCTTTGTATGTGTGAATTCCTGTATTGAAATAGCAGTCCACTATTCAAGTCAGGGGCGTGAATTTGTTAGAGGTGCAAATTTAAAATAAATAAGTTAGAAAATGCATCCAGGTTCTCTCTAGCAGCTAAGAGCATTGATGAATTCTCAGTTGCTTATAATTCCTGAATGCAAATGTCACTGATCTTTGTGACAAGCCTTTTATTCTTGAATTAGTTCTGATACATTTGTGCCCATGTAATTAAAGAGCAAAATCCTTAAATATAACACATTAGTCAAAATGTCTCAGGGACATATGTATTTTTTTTAAAAAGGTAAAATTAAATATATTTACGTAGCTCTTTGCCAAGAAAAATGAAAATGTTTTAAGTAAATATTCTAGGAGCTAAGATTAGATGAGAAGAGTTGAGATATGGGTGGCATTTAAATACTTCTTATTTGACTCTGTTTTAAGAAACACAAGACGCTGAAACATTCACTGGTGCCTTTACCAGCCTCTTGGAGTCCTGAACATCAAGAGAAGGTACCAACTGCCATCCTGAGAGGCTCAGCTTAAGCCTGAAGTTTATGTAAATAGCCTTTGTCCTAAAGATATCTGTATGACTTGAAAAAACAAAAGCCTCTGCCCACAAAAGTCTCTTTTGAAATGAGAGACATTTAATCCTTGAGCCACGGAGTCCTGGCAGATTTCCCATATTCAAATAGAATGCAGAGATACGTGTATAATGTCAGGGCTTCATCCGCAATGAATAGCTCGTTCGACGTTGAAGGGTAGCTGCCAAGAGCCAGGGAACACTGCCATCTGGTGGGGGTATGAAAGTACTACCAAAATACGTGTCGCACCTCCGTGTTGCTTTATCAAGTATTTGTTTACACAAAATTTTAATCAAATGCCACAGGGATCAAATGAGCAATGTTACAAATTATAACCAATAATTATTATTGTTTTGAAAGTCCTTTTCTGTTTTCTGTTCTATTCTCGTGACATAAAAAAAGAATAGACACTGACAAATAATGTGGTTTTTTTTTTTAATTCTATTTGATCATTCAGTTTTTCCTTATCATTCCATAGTTTTCAAAAACTGGAATAAGTTCTTTTGTTGTAAACAGTGAAATTCAAGATACAACTCAGACCACATTTCAAGACAGGTGAATACAGAGGAATTAATAAAGTGGCAAATAATAAAATTAATCCAAACACGGGTCTGGGAATGATGACTCTTGTTGGATTTGCATTTGAGGATATTGTTTAATCCTTTCATACTTGAGTTTTATTAATCATCCTTTGCTCTTTTACTTGCTATATTAGCTGGGTTTCACTTTGGGAAATGACAATGACAGATCAGGCACTTGTACAATAAAGTTTTTGTTTGATTTTTTTTGAGACAGAGTCTTATTGTGTCACCCTCAGTAGAGTGCAGTGGCATTACAGCTCATAGCAACCTCAAACTCTTGGGATTAAGCAATTCTCTTGGACTCAGCCTCCAAGGTAGCTGGGACTACAGGTGCCCACCACAATGCCTGGCTGTTTTTTTTTGTTGTAGTTGTCATTGATGCTTAGCAGGTCCCAGCTGGGTTCAAACCCACCAGCCCTATGTATGTGGCTGGAGCCCTAACCACTGAGCTACGGATGCTGAACTTATAAGGATTTTAATGTATTTATAACGCTTATATGATGTGGGTGTCATAAAATTCATATCAGTAAATACTCAGCTCTTAAATTCCCTTTTTAAAATCAATTTTATTTTCTGCATTACTGAACTTTTCTCTCTTCAAAGTGAATATGGGAGTGGGGTGATGCATTTTCTGTAGACTTGCAGATGGTGTTTGTGTGTGTGTAAGAACTATACTTCATATTCAATATTTTCTTAGTATGAATTTGTCTCTCCATTTAATGTGCACATTATGCATAATAAAATTAATTTTCTCTCCATGCATGACTTTAAACATTCAGTACTAATACACTAAGAGAGAAATGACATACCTAAACTTTTTGTTCCTTATTACATGGGAATTTCAGATATAGGTGAAAAAGACAATGGGACCCAACATCTTTCTCTCTTTTACTCCCTATAATTAACCACGCTGCAGTGCCTTGATGGATAGTGAGCTTGGCCACACTGGAGAATTGAGTCTGTGTCACTCTTACCAACAATTCTTTCCAGATAGATCCAGATCCATATGACTGGATTTACTGATGATTTCC
Source organism: Galagoides demidoff (assembly GCA_963574575.1). Lineage (NCBI taxonomy): Eukaryota > Metazoa > Chordata > Mammalia > Primates > Galagidae > Galagoides > Galagoides demidoff. The sequence goes on from CAUYQV010094376.1 coordinate 8,800, forward strand.
TTAATAAAAAACGATGTATGTTGTTGGATTCATGGCTGAAAATCCTCATAAACAGCACATTCTCGCTGATTTCCCTGACATTTCTTGGAAGACTCATTGGTCATCATTAAATAAATAAAGCCACGTTCCACATCCGGGGGCAGGCAGCACAGCCCAGGTGAGAAACTGCTTCATCCCCGTCAATGCCTACAGTTCAGAGGAGCTACATTGGCAACTATCACCTTGGGCTTTTGAAGCTGTACTATCCATGGCAGATTGTTCTTGGTCTGTAGCTCTAAGGTTTCCTGATCTCAGTGCCACCTGACTCAGAAAGTTGTCTCCCTTGTTTTTCCAGGGGCCTCTCATGATCTATGTTGTTGATTTTGAAGACGGGACATGTCTTGTATTTTAAAGCTAAAAAATCCCAAATGTATCATGCAAATCTGGTGAATTAACAACCGGTCAGTTTTGAATGATGCAGAAATAAAAAGACAGAAAACTCATTTATAAGATGATAATTGAAACCAATTAACTGAGATGTTTTCGATACAGTGAGAATATGATGAATACTTGTCCTGTCCATACTTTAAGAGCTTCACCTAATGGGCCACAAACATTAAATGAAGACAATCTCTTGTCAATTCAAATTATCTGCTAGTTGTGGATTTTCTTCTCATTGAAAGCCATTCTTCCTTTCAGGTCCAGTATGAACTTCAAGGAATACTGCCTAATGTTTTCTCTCAACACAAACATTCCTATTTCTAACAGATTTAGTAGCATGCTGTCTCTAATTATCATTAAGCTGTTTCTGAGCACAAGTCACCAAGGTTCAAAGTCAGACCTTGACTTCGTCAGCCTTGTTAGCCTGTCAGCTTCATTCCTGTCTACCCCTAACTCAGGGTCTTAAACTCAAGTTTCTTTTGTAGCTTCTGGAGAAATATAGAGTTACGTCTCTAAAATTCTCCTCCTCTGATATTAAAGGAGATCTAGCAATAGCCCCCCCTCCCCCCAGGACTCATTGCCAACCTTGACTTTAGGTAGAAGATTTAAGAAATAATATTCTATTTTCTGAACGTCAGTATATTTTTTGACGTGCGTAAGCCAATTGTCTTGATTTCAAGCCATAGATAAAACCATTTAAAATTTTTTATTATGAAATACTGAAGTATATCCAAAAAGTAGTACAGCATAATGAGCTTCCAGGCACTCATGACCTGACTTCATCAACTATTATCTCAAGATTAATTTTGTTTCATTCACTATTTTGAAAAAAAAAAAAGGCAGGCAATATTTTGTTTGATTTCATCAGCGTCTTCATCAGTCCATAACTCTACAAGGTAGTGATTCTTAAAAACAAACAATACAGTGTCACACATGAAAACATTGATAGTAATTATTTAAAGTCATTAAGAGTCAAATTTACCTGCTTATCTCATAAATGTTTTCTTACAGTCTGAAGCAGGATCTAAGTAAGATGCACACATTGAAATTGACTGATATATTTTCAAATGTCTTTCTGATTTTTTTTTTCTCAATTTGTTAGAGAATCTAACTTTGTTTTGTTCACTTTGCCATAGCATGTGTTTTGCTGATTACATTCCCACGGTTGCAAATGAATAGAAGTAGAAATGGTTGTCATTTTGCCAATTACACAGAGTCACTCATGTAGAAACTCGAATTAACTGGTGAAATTTCAGTGCCCGTCCTGTCTTCTATTTCTAGATTCCTTGCACTTCACATGGAATTTTATAATATTTCAATTTCCCAGTTCCTACATGTCATCTGTTCCAGGTATCCCATATTCTAGCTAGCATCCTTCTAGATATCATGCATTCTTGGATCGTTTTTGTGTGAGTAGGCTTCCTTTGAAGCTGTCTGTCTTATTTTCCTTTGAATTAATAGTTAAAGCGTGAGGTTTGACGTATTTAGACATGAGTTTTTAGGAAGACTGCTCCACAGAGAGTGCTATGCATTTTCATCAGAAGTTATGTAATGTCTGGTTGTTTTTTTTTTTTTTTATGGTTAGCAGCCATTTATAATCATGGTTACCTTAAGGTCTAATGGGCAGTTTTGGCAACTGGATCTTGTTTTTGTTTCGAGAAACTGATTATCTCTGAGACTGGGACCCCACCTCGGGTTATATAGAGATAACTGATTTCAGGGAATTATATTATGCTGCAGATTCAATGAACCTGGTTAAGTTGTTTGCAAATTGAATTTTCCAGTTGAAACAGAACAAAATCTACAAAATGGACAAGTGTTTCTAAAAATTACAGAAAACCACCTGCAGGTTAAAGTTTACACCACTAGAGACACCATGAAGAGAGTGAAAAGACGGCTACAGAGTAGGGAGGCTGTTTACAGAATAGCTAGTAGATGCTGAAAAGGACTTATATTCAGAACACCTAAAGAACTTTTACTCATGAATAAAAAAAATGCAAATAGCACAATAAACTAGGAAAACACTCAAATACTTCATAAAATAGATATTTCACTGTAGGTACTTCCAATGACCATGCATAATAACACTGAAAAGCTATTTAATCTCTTCAGTTATCGGGGAAGTGAAAATTAGAACCACAATGAGTTAAGCCCAGCACCACAGAATCACTGGAATGGTTAAATAGACTGACAGTACCAGGTCTCAACAGGGAGACTTCCATGGTCCTGGAGAGATGGTATTGTTCTGGGAAAATATTTTGCAGGATCTCCAAAAGTTGGGCACCTGACCCAACAACTACCAGCCTCTAGCCATGTATGAATGAGTATGTGCACCCATCAGAAATGTGTTATATGTGCACAAAACCATGCAGGAACATTCTCAGCAGCATTATTTGTAATCACTAAAAACTGGAAATGATTCAATTGTTCTTCAGCTGTAGAGTAAACAAATACATTTAGGTTTATCCATACAGTGGACCACTCTACAATATTATGGATATAATGAAAGAAACCAGACACAAAAGAGAATATACTCGGGCAGCACCTGTGGCTCAAAGAAGTAGAGCGCTGGGCCCATATACTGGAGGTGGTGGGTTTAAACCCAGCCACGGCCAAAAATATGCAAAAAAAAAAAAAAAAAAAGAGAGAGAGGGAGAGAGAGAATATACTCTAGGAGTCAAAGTATATCAAGTTTCCAAACCAGAAAAAAACCCAGAAATTATGATATTCATTGTCGGGATAAGGACCTGATCTGGGGGGAGCATTGGCAATGTGACCGATGGAGGGAGGCATGAGGGAGCTGCTGGGGCCTTTTCATATTCTACTTCCAGACGTGTGTCTGGAAGTTACATAGTTACATGGGACATTCCATGTGTATAAAGTTGTTGAGCATTTGTGCATTTTCTGAAAGTATTACATGCTACAGAAAATAAATTAAAATATTGTACTTGTGATATAAGCAAAGGAGAACAGTTTGTTTTTATTTTTATTTATTTATCTATTTATTGCATTTTTGGGCCGGGGCTGGGTTTGAACCTGCCACCTCCAGCATATGGGGCCGGCGCCCTACCCTTTTGAGCCATAGGCACCACCCAAGAACAGTTTTTTTAAAAAGTAGAACTGACAGTTTTCACACTTCTCATATTTCTCCATGAGCCACATTAAGAGAAAAAGAAAAGATCAACCACTCACACTGGTGTCATCAAGATGTTAGCCAAAAAATTTGAAATTATAAAAAAAATTTGAAATGAAAATTTGAAATCGCTCTAAGTGAAAACAAACTTCCCCTTATTTTATGGTTCACATATTTATGCCCTATTTGCCACTGAGAAGATGGTGCCATCGTGACTCACAATGTATTTTAAGACTCAGCGATAAGAATATAAAGATACTTGTCTGTCGTTTTACTGCATTGTTTAAAATCATGTTATACTTTGTCTAGTACTTCATTATGTCTAAGATTTGCCAAAATTAATGCCAACTCCTTTGAGTTTTTAAAAAATTAGTGTTAAAGGAAAAGCTACCTATTATTGATTACACTTCTTCTTCTTCAATTTGGCTAGAATATTGTGAAGACATAATATGGTGACAAATTAGAACCGTTTATTTTTCTGAAAATACTCTTGGAAGATACTTAGAAAAAAAGTGCTAAAGATTTCAATATGCTAATACATGTAGCAGGCTTAGACTAGTGTCTGACACTTAGTAAGCACAAAATAAATGTTCGCTGTTAATATCATTTGTATGAACAAATGACCAGTGAAGGAGATTTTCTATAAAGTTGCAAGAGAGTAGTTTTGTTTTCCCTGACATATCTGTTTATTATATTTGCTAGATTGTGTTTCAATAATGAAATCCGTGGGGAAGGATTTTTTTCTGCATTGGAAAAACCATTATTCTATCCCGTAATGACTTCTTTAGTGAAAGCATTGTTTCATGAATAAACTGAGTAAGTACAAGCACTACCACAGCAGCCGCATCGTCCAGAATTATTTAAAGCTGTCCTGAAGGAAGGCTGGAGCAAAGACTGTGCATCTGAAATGCATTCGCAGGATCGTTATAGATAAGTTACTGCAACAACAAAAAAATGGTAGCCAGAAGTGAGTAGTTAATTTCTATAATTAAACTTACAGAAACAAAAGTATAAAAAATAGTGGGACCATTGTGATACTTTGTGAGATGGGGAATGACTTTTGTGCCATCTAAAGATTTGCTGATTATCTCATGAAAAAACATTTTTTCTAAGATTAACAATGTTGATAGCATTGAGATTTATTTCACAAAAAGGTGAGTGTTCAAATTTGCCTGCCTGATTCACAGTCAATGCTTCTTGGTTGTCAGGATCCAATATGATCTCATAAGTACATTACTGAGATGAACGTTAATTAAAAAATGAAAAAAATAACTGCTATGTAAAATCATTATGTAGAGAATATTTTGATTAGGCGGGCATTGCGACAGGCACCTGTAGTCCCAGTTATGTGGGAGGCTGAGGCAAGAGAACCACTTGAGTCCAAGAGTTTGAGGTTGCTGTGAGCTATGACACCATAGCACTCTACACAAAGCAACAAAGTGAGACTCTGCCTCCAAAAAAAAAAAAAAAAGAAAGAAAAAAAAGAAAGAGATAGAGATAGAACATTTTGAAAATAGATTTTGGGGGAATATTTGACATTATGTACTTTCATTGCTAAAAATTGTGCAACCTATAAAACATTTTATGCTACAAATTTTAAAAACACGGAAACGAAATTTCTAACCATTGATAAAAATAACCCAAAGAGTCATAATGGGGTTTAAATCCAATGATTAAAATATTGGACAATTAAATATTAACTCAAATTCAATGTTTTTGATTACATGAATCACTTTGTAATGCTGGAATCACAGCAATGTAAATGTGCCCATCACCCAACTAGTGTTCATTGTGAGGTAGGTTTTCAGCCCTCATCTGCTCTCCCTCCTCCCTGCTTGATTTCTGCTGAGTTGACTTCCCTCTGTGCATGTGTGTGCTCATTGATTGTTTCTGATTTAATAACATGTATATGTGGTATTGGTTTTTCCATTCTTTAGATATTTCACTTAGGAAAACGGTCTCCATTTCCATCCAAATTGTTGCAAAGCGTATTGATTCATTCTTTTTTATGACTGAGTAGTCCTCCATGGTACAAATATACCACATTTTGTTGATCCACTCAGGAATTGATGGGTACTTGGGTTAATGCCACAACTTTGCAACTATGGATTGTGTTGCAATAAACAATTAGAGTGTAGGTGTCTTTTTGATAAAATGACTTCTTCTTTTGGTAGATACCCAATACTGAGATTGCTGAATCACATGGTAGGTCTACTTTTACTTCTTTGAAGAATCTCCATGTTGTTTTCCATTGTGGTAATTCTAATTTGTAGTCCCATCAATAGTGTATAAGTATTTCTTTCTCTCTGCATCCATTTCAGTTTCTGTTGTTTTTGGACTTTTTAAATCAAGTCATTCTAATAGGGATAAGGCTGTATCTCATTGTGGTTTTAATTTACATTTTCCTCATGATTAGTAAAGTTGAGTATTTTTTATATGTGTACTGGCCATTTTTCCGTCTCTTTTTGAAAAGCTTCTGTTCATGTCTTTTGCCTGCTTTTTAATGGGGTTATTTATTTATATCTTGTTTATTTGTTTGAGTTCTTTGTAGATTCTGGATATTAAGTCTTCTTCAGATATGTAGTTTGCAAATATTTTCTTTCATTCTGTAAGTTGTCTATTTTCTCTGTTGATTCTTTCCTTAGCTTTGCAGATGATTTTTAATTTAATAAAGTCCCATTTAGCTTTTAAAAACGTATGCCATCATGGTAGATAAAAATTTACTAGCCAGTTTTAATATCTTTGAAAAGTTAGTAGACATTTTTGGAAAATGAATTATGACTTAGAGCAATTAATAATGTACTTTTCCTGTTTGTATCCATGCATCTTTGTGGTATATCGCATTCAGTGGTGGCAACCATTAAAACTCAGTATATAAATCAACTCAATTATGAAGCAAACAATTGAATTTCTATATCACAAAATGTTAAATAGAGATTTTAAAAATTATAAAAACCATTCAATCATTTTCTTAATGTATTATTAATAAGTAAAATTAATTTTTTTCTGAAAAATTATTATTTCAACTTTATTTTTTGTTTTATAATGCCCATGCTATATTAGTTGAGCATATGTACATAACTACCATGTATGGTAGTAGATTATATGTTTATAATTTTATGTATACATACATGTATCACATTTATATTATACGCATAAATTTTTTATTGTTAAGATCATGTAATCAGAATGGTTTAGAGACCATTGATTTAAAAGTTGGTAGGAAAGAGAAAAGACGGCAAAAGAGATGAGAACATAAGTGTTAAAGTGATAGAAGAATACAGTGTTACTGGAGAATAGGAGACTGAGGAGAAAATGTTTTTATAAACAATGTGTTAGTTAACAGACATCATGTTCAACACAAAGAAAGCTTAGGAGCCACAAGGTCTGAGGGGAGAGTGAGGATTAGAAAGCTATTGGTGAGTAGAATATAAACATCTTAACACAATGACTAGGAGAATGACATGGAGGCTATGTTGACCAGTTTGATGAGGATATTTTAGATTGTATATGAAGACAGCACACTTTACCCCATGATTGCATTGATGTACACAGCTATCATTTAATAAAAAAAAAGAATAAATTTATAGCACCTTTATAAAAAAAAAAAGAAAGCTATCGGTGAAAATATTGTTAGTCAAGTGGAGGAAGAGAAACCACATTCTACTCAGTGAATACCCAGATGCATATAGGAGGGAAAGGAAAGGAACAGTAAGAATAGATTTACTCTTATTAAAGGTTGGTAGACAATGAATAAGGCAATGAAGATGGACAGTTGGAATGCATGACAAGTGAGAAGAACGGTTGATTAAGTCAAGGGAGAGTGGAAGAGAAAGGGTCACCTTCAAAGGAGGAGGTACTTTCTTTAGAAAAAGGACAGGACACTTTCTGAAATGTAAGAAGTATAGGAGATCAAGTGTATTTCTAAGAAAAGATATGGAAAGCTGTGGGGATTGATTTCCAATGGCCACAATCTCCATGGATTAAGTGGTTAAATAATCACTTAAAATTGGGGGATGACAGACTATGAGTGTGATCTGGGTGAAAAAGAGAATGTTTGCAATACCTTCCATTGACTTCCCTCAAGGAACGAAAGCAGAGATCCTTGGGTAGCCAGCAACACTAATGACACAACTGCTACCAGCTAACGTGGATTTATGTTGTAAACAAATACAAAATTAGAAGACTTTTTAAAACTAGTAATATGCTACCTTGGGGAATGAGAGAAGAGAAAGAAATTTTCAGGGATGGAGGAAGGATAGGCAGTTGGAGAATGGAAAGAGAGGATCTTATAATCACAGTAAGAAAGCTGTGAACAAAGCAGTAAGGAAATGAGCTCTATGGACCCCTTGGGTGGAAAACCAATGAGGCCCAGAAGAGGCCAATAGGAAGAAATAAATTAAAGACTGTAAGGAAAGAGCTGTGTCAGGAGTGAGTGTGAGCGCAGAGGAGCATGTTCAAATCCAAGATTGAGAGGCAGGAGAAATTCTGGGTAACAGTGAAGTCCAAGTTCTGACTATACTTAGAAGAGGCCAAATATGAGTATGAAAAAGGTTCAGCAGAGGTATGAACGTTAAGGTCCTCCAATGTCCTGTTGGGAGAGGGAAGAGAAGGAGAAGAACACAAACCAAAGAAGCCAGCATGAGAAAAGTGGGACAAGATCGTGGAGATGCAGAGTGATGCCCGGATTCTATAGAAACTCAGAGAAGGTGTTGGATGGTCGTTGTAGATAATGCTTTAGAAGAGAGCTTTAGAAGGGAGTGTCTGCAAGTCAGAAGAGGCTTGAATTGAGCTGAGAAGGGGGAAGGCAGCCTCCTAGGACCATGTCCTCCATATTTTTTTTATAATATAGCCACATTTATTTAAGAATGTATGTCAGTATAACCAGCAAATTTCAACAATGCAAAAACTGCCATTACTTTTGCACCAACCTGATAACTTCTTTTAGCCTCAGTTTCTCATCTGCTAAAAGGGACTGTGATACCAATCATATGAGGTGGTCATGCTGTAGCACTGAGACGAATTATGGAAATTAGTCTACAATGTCTTTCACAGAGTTCAAAGAACTAGGTTCTTTCATGTACTCATTTTAAGACATCATGAGTAGAACTTGATAATTATATTTGGATACATTTTGATTACTGTGACCAAAAAAAGATGTTGACTCCTGCATTACAAAATTTTGTCCAACAATTGGCATTATCTAGCTGGATGAAAATTTTCACATACACGAAATGAATTTGAAGCTTTTTGTCCTCTAAGGAACTTTTTCTACATGATGAACTAGGTAGGGACACAACGGTGACACCAGATAAAGAACAACAGTCTAAAGCTGGGAGAGGTGTCTTACACACTTGTTGATGGGAGCTTTTTACATTTTAGCATCACCCTGGTTGCAAGAATGGCAGACAGGTAGCCTTTCATTTCCAGTAACGTGAATATTTGAAGGAATAGTAGGATAAGTCTCACTCATCCAAATTGTTTCTAGGTCAAATAATAACATAGTCATGTTTTAAATCAGCTTGCCAGGACATGTACCTTTTAATGACTCACGTCAAACCTGTCTTTTAATACTCAGAAGGTTAAGATGATTTCAAATGTAATTTTTAAGGAAAAAAACTTAGAATAATTTTCCTAGACACAGACCTGTAATTTCGCACACAGCAGTTCCCATCTGCCATCTGCAGCAAGCGTTGCCCTGCTGGACACCGTTCAAACGCTAGTCGTATGTCCACTAATTCAAAACTCATTTCACCAAAAACTAATTTAACAAAAAAAGTGTGTCACATAGTTGATTCCATTGTAATTTCAGTTTTTGTAATTCAAAATAAGATTAATTTTCCTGCCCTTTGGCCAAAGATTACTCTGACAGAATGGAAGCATTATGATTTTCCCATTAAAAAGGGAGTTATCAAAGCTATGACAATAACCATGCAAATTAATTACTTCTAAATTTTCAGGATGTCAAAATAAGAAGGAAGGAGAAAGATTTATCTACACACAAAGTTCCAGTGCTCATCCCATCAGTATTTTGAGTACAGTGACCTTGGTGTTTTGAAGAGGAGACAAGCCACCCATAGCATCTCTAAAATAGCAAACCATTTCATATGCTTGTTCAGTATCTGGAGTGACAGGGCAAACATCTTTGAGGGCAGCAGGACATCTCATTTTGTCTCCTTAAAAATAACAATTGTGCAGATTAACTGCCTATCCAGACTTCATTGTAAAATAAAAATGTGTTGGCTAAGCATTTCTTCAAGTGCCTATTTCATCTTTTTCTAAATTCATAAAGCCTTAGAATAGCAAGAAGCAGATTGAATGGAGGTTGACAAAGGGTGTGAAGAGGGTCGCCACCTGTGCACTGTGCATAAAAATTCTTAAATTCATTTTGATCAAACAAGGCACGAGCTAGGGTTTGATTTTCCCAAGAGGATGGTCCAATCCACAGCAGATCAGGATGGCGGGACTTGTAGATATCAAATTACCCGGATCCCAGTTTTCAGCAGGGAAGATAAAGGAGAACACAGCTGAAGTACATAACTGAAAAGGGCGCTATTCATCTCTTACTTTAACACGTCATGTATTCTTGAAGCATGTCTTTGAAAGGGAAGTTTTAAAATGGTCTTAATTGTAAATGAAGAGATTCCGGGATTTCTTTCCCAGACAACATACTGAAATCTTGGATACCTGATTTGTGATAAGACTTTAAATATCCATTCCAGCAGGGGTGGTTATTTTCTGGATCTGTCCCAAGCCAATCTAGGAGGAAGAAGGGGCCCTTGCAGGGCTGTGGTGGGAGGCTGTCATCTCTTATCAGGGCAACTAAGGAAGTAGATACAGACATCTTTCTCTCCCAAAGGCCAGCTGTCTCTTCTCTGACCCAAGGGAAAAGGCTGGAAACCCCCAACTCTTTTAAATATCTGAACTTCTGGTGGTACTTGGAACAGGCAAGGAATAAAGGGGTCTGTGCCACATGTCAGCAACAGTTGAGCCCAAGAGTATCTCAGTGTCAAGCCATTTGCAGGCACTGGTGACTTTTGGTGAAGCTCCAGTTAGCTGACAGCTCCCAGCCCAGCCAGTGAGGCCCCCTCTGAAGAAGAAGGTGCCCATGGTTGGGGGAGGAAGAGCTCTGGCTGAGGAGGGTGAGTGATGCCAGCAAGGGAGGCTCAAGCCTGAAGTGCCAGCAGAAGCAGGAGGGGGAAATGAGCTTCTGACCGGCTGAAGAAGGGAGGCCTATCAAACACAGGCCATAGTGGACTCTCTGCAAATTACACAAGGCTGCAGGAACAGGATAGATGTCAAAAGATTGCGTGTCTTTGGGACAGGGGGGAACAAGCTCAGGAGCATTCTCTTTGCATTGGTATGAAGAATGCATTCTGTGCAGAAAAGGCAGCTTAGCTTATGAGTAAATATGGACAATTGCATGAAACCTCAGAATATTCTCTAAAAGAGAAAACTGCTTACATGGAGGACCAGTCTTCTCTTTTAGAGACTATTCTGAGGTTCAGATAAAAATCTGAACCTCAGAATATTCAATCTTAGCTTTAAACTTCTTTTATTTTGGATATAAGGGTACATATAATCAGGTTCCATTGTTTGTGTTTGTAATGTAAAGTGTGAGTCTCAGTTATATTCTTGCTTGTTTAAATTTCTTTTTTTCAGTCTAGGTGTGGTCGCTCACGCCTGTAATCCTAGCACTCTTGGAGGCCAAGACAGGTGAATTGCCCTGAGCTCACAGGTTCGAGACCAGCCTGAGCAACAGCGAGACCCCTGTCTCCAAAAAAAAAAAAAAAATAGCTGGGCATGGGCATTGTGGTGGGTGCCTGTAGTAGTCCCAGCTACTTCAGAGGCTGAGGGAAGAGAATCACTTGAACCTACAAGTTTGAGGTTGTTAATGAGCTATGATGTCAGGGCACTGTATGGAGGGTGACAAAGTGAGACAGTCTCAAAAAAATTTTTCTTTCAGAGAAACACTTGCCTCTGTTAAATTTTATCTTTACAATGCACGATGAGAAATGTATTAGCATTTTTTTGAAACAACTTGATAATATTCTAAATTATTTATAGTGATTCAACCATATAACAAACCAAGGAGAGCAGACACGGGGTGGGGGTGGGGGAGACAGATCAGATGAAGGCCTGCAAGCTTTTCTGGAGTGCACAGAATGCTTGTAGAGCATTGTGGAGCTTGTAGAGCTTATGGAGTTTGAATGTGCACAGAATGCTTGTATTTCTTGTGATTAGATTTTGAACTTCTTTTATTTTAATGTATAGTCCCTGAATTATGGCTACTGTTCTTGCGATCTTTTTCTTTCTTTCTTTTATTTACTAATTCTAGGGGGAGGCAGAGTCTCGCTCTATGACCTGGGCCAGCATGCAGTGGCATCATCATCACTGTTCTTATTTTAAGTCAAAGTCAATTCTCTGGAAGAAAGTTAGTTAATGAGAGATTTCGTCCTAAATATCAGTTGAAATTTCTTGCAAAGTATCACTTAAATTTAAGTTCTGAAGTGAAAAAAGTACAGGCAGTGGAAAAGAACAGTGTTTATATAAGCAGAGAAGGAGGCTGCTTTTTTTAGGCAGCAGAGGATTGATTTTTTTTTTTTTTTTTTTTTTACAAAATAAAAAGTGAAGTACAACTTCATGTTGTTTTAAAAGTGAATGATTTTTAGTCCCTGGCCAAGGCAAGCGCTTTGTAGCTCTCTAAGGAAAAGCAAGTCTATTTTCCCTTGGGGAAAAGGGTCACAAAGAAATATAGTTATGACCTGAGAATCTCAATAAGTTGTTTGGAAAGGACGATTTTACCAAACAGCATGGCCTTAGGTATGAGATGAAAGAAGGAGTTCAAGAAATATTTCAGTTTTTTTCATGGAAAATTGGGGGGGGAGGGGGTGTGTTAATTATTATTATTTTTTATTTGTTCATGAGAGAAATATTTATTACCTTGTAATCAAATCATTAATTTCTGCAGAAACTCTTAAAAGCAACGTGCAAACTACAAGCCAAGAATAACATGAAAAGTAATGGACTAGTCATTTTATGTTAGCAGACAGGATTCTAATGATAAGCTAAATAGAAATTACACAGAAGAAGCAGGATTTATTTTTGAGGTACAACTAGAGAGTGGTCACACGGGCCTAAGGCACACCAGTTCAAATTAATCCATGTTCCACTTCATTCTTTACACACATTTTAATTTTCTCATTTCCCCCAGATCCTGTCTGTAGGTCAAAGACTTGATGTCACTGAGGCAGTGCCTGACCCAGGGTTTTATTTCTTCAATTATTGCCAGGCCACATTCTCATGTCTAGAGAAATGGGACCACTGTGTTTACACACTCAGTTCTCAATTCCCATTTTCCCTAACATATCCATTCTTTGATTTATAACCTCCATAGATAGTTGCCCAATGTAATCAGAGATATAGGAGATGCTATATAAATACAGTGTGCGCAAGGATTGCGGTAATGAGTTTACTTGAAAGCACAAGGTTGAAGTATGTGTCTTTAATGGATAAAACAAGGTCTATATAACTGCTTTTCATCTACATAAGAAGCAGTACTATTGTTAGGAGTGACTGGATATAAGCCAAGTTTGCTTATGGATGTGAACACGTGATAATGTAGTGGCCGTTAATAACTGGCCAGAGAAGAAGTGATGAAAATTATGTCTATGTCTCCTTCGTGAATATACCCCCGTTCATTGACTACATAGCTATGTAATGCCTCTTACGTTTAAAACCTTCAAGAAGAACTAAGGACAGTGAAGAGAGCAGATACAGTCTTTACTCTGGGAGGTTTTTTTAGTTTAACCAGAGAGATGGACATTAAATGCTACACCAGCTATTATTTAATGTAATTGTGAAAACTATATTGATGTAGAAGTACAAGGTACTCAAAACGAGAAAATAGGATCTGGCAAAGATTATGCAATGAAGGAAAATCTTGAGGAACTCAAGACTTAGTAGTGTTAAGGGGGAAAGTTTATGAAGAATGTTCTAGAAAAATGGAATTACTGAGCCTTAAGACAGGAAGGGAGATTAGTGGGTTTGTGGAGCTGAGAGGACAGTAGCATTGGAGCCCAGAGTACTTGCTGTGGCTTGCAAGCCTGGGCCTCTCTACCCTCATCTCATTTCAGACATCTCCACCCCTTCCCTGGAGTCATAAAACATGAAGGTGGTATATTAAGCCACATGATTGTTGAAATTATCTAGGGAGAGTGAAAAGAAAACTGGATCAATAACAAAACCTGAGAAAACTTGGTGTTGAGGAGAAGAAAGATAATCCAGCAAAGGAGGCTCAGAATGAGTACTCCGAGTGGCTGGAGGAACAGGAGGAGCAGGAGGAGGCCGGGAGAGGAAGTGAACAGACGTGTCAGCGCTGCTGAGGGGTAAGACAAGAGAAAGATACCGGCCAGAATGGAGTTTTCAAACTGGAATGGAGGCCTGACAGAACAGAAAGGGAAAATAACAAGGGACTGGCGGGTACAGAGAAAGGAGAGTCATCAGTGGCTCTCAGACACGAAAACTGTTCAAGAATGATCTCTGCTGGAGGCATGGAAAAGCAGTCTTTTTTAAAAAATTGAGACAAGTCTCACTCTGTCACCCTTGGTAGAGTGCCATGACGTCATAGCTCACAGCAATCTCAAACTCCTGGGCTCAAGTGATTCTCTTGCCTCAGCCTCCCTTCTATAACACCCAGTTATTTTTTTGTTTGTTTGTTTTGTTTAGCAGATCTGGGCTGCGTTCGAACTCAGCAGCCCTGGAACATGTGGCCAGCATCCTAACCACTGAGCTATGGGTACCCAGCTGGAAAAGTAGTCTCGGAGGTGGAAGATTGGGATGGAGTGGAAAAAGTAAACTTGTGGCTAGGATGCTAGGGGGGAGAGGAAGATATCAAGTAATTTTAGAAGCGGAACATCTCAGGAGAGGACAGATTTCAGAAATGACCCTGGGAGTAAAAGGCTGTGGTAGAGAAATGGAAAGTTCATTTGCAATAAGGAGATGCAGGTGGGGTGTTGTGAGGGCTGTTTATATAGATGTTGCTTTATCCAGGATCATGAGTACAGTGGAGCTGCAAGGAGCAGTAATAATCTTGGTGCCAACCCCTTCTTATGTAGGACGTATGGTGACTGGAGATTGGTAGACAGAGGACACCAACAGGAAGGGAGAGGGTGTAGAGCTAGATGGTGGGAATACCAAAGCTGCAGGGGGATTTGAGGGGATGGACAGACCTGGGGACAAGGAGATCCACCAACCTGAGGGTAACTGGGGTGTGGAGGAATAAGCAGCCATCATCGTTCAGAGCTGAAGTGGTGTCCTCAGTGGACGATGGGATTTCAGTCAAGGAAGGAAGGGAGAGGCAGCATGCTGAGAGGGTGTTGAATCATGAAGTCTGCAAACCATGAGCAAAGTTCTCAAGGCCATGTGGGAGAATTTGAGAAATAGGAACTGGGAGCGAGAAGGGAGAGAGTTGGGGGCTAATGAAGAGCAACTGGGCAGTGAGGCATGGAGCATTGTGGAATTTTATTGTCACTGAAGGGCAGGATGTGGGGACAGGGAACTGGAAGGAGGGGCTGACTAAGTAAACAAAGATGAGTGAGCCTGGCAGCATCAGTAACATCTGAGACAGGCACCCGCCTCTAGATGAAGACCTGGGAACAGGAAGCTGGTCTAGTAAGTAGAGCGAAGGGGAGACTGGAAACTCTGATGGAGCTTGACTAGAGGAGATTCCCGCCTGGAAACTGTCTCCTGGAAAATGGGGTCCTTCGTTACTAAAATGCTAATCTATTATAAAATATCCCATGTGCCAGAGGTTTGTACCGGGAAGCACTAGGCCTTGGTAATACTTGACCCATTCTGGCCGAGTGATTGAGTGGTTCTTTTTTCTCCTCAGGCTTTCATGACAAAGGTTTCAGATTTTAGGATTTTTTAAAAATGCAGGATTTCATCTTTGCAGTTGGGATGTATTATACATAATTTGCATGGCCTCAAGTTTTTCCCTCAGGGTGTTAATATTATCAGTGGAATGTGGTAGGAAAAAGCATGAAGCTGTACCCCTTCTTTAATCTAGTCTGTTGCTCAATACTCAGAAACTCTAATTTAATACTCATCTAATAACTTGAAATAATAATATATTTTCCAAAGGTACCTAATTCAAAATCAAGAAAGTAGTAATGTGCTGGTTGCATCTGCTTCTTCCCAAAGGTGATGTGATAAGATAGGCATGAAAATAATTTCAGAAATCACACAGAGTGGTGAACTTGAGCCGTGGTGGGCTGGTGAGAGCCAAATGTGAACAAGCTGTCAATGGTTCAGCTCTAGTTCATACCAGCTCTCAAACGCTGATCTTTTGAGTGGTCTTTCTTAGTATCACTGAAGACACTTTGCTAAAGACAATTTCTTTGTCTTTAGCAAAGAAATTTGAGATTTATTATTTACCACACTCTATTTCAATTATCTGCTTAGGCAATTTAAACAACTGTTTGAGCAACATATAGTCTGAGACTGTGTCATATTTATGTTTGTGTTCTCACACAGTCCAGTGTCTGAGATAGTACAGAAAAATGAGGGTTCAATGTACCAGTCACCTGTCTCGCCACACACTGCTGGGTCACCACCGGAAAAATTAGTGGCATACAACCCAAACCATATTTATTTAGTTCATGAGGCTATGAGGTTCTGATGTCCCCAGCTGGTGTCCGGTGATCTGGGCTGATTTTGCCCAAATGTCTGGGGCTTCTCTAGCTGTTCTCTCCATGAGTTTGAACACCTGTGGAACCTGACTAGTCTAGACAGGTTCCAGTGGCACAGTGGAATTACAAGAATGAGCAAACCAGTTGTACAAGCATCTTCCACACCTGTTTGTATCAATGTCCTGCTGGTCCAGAAGAAGCCACATGCACAAGCCAGAAGTCAGAGTAGGAGGGCACTGCAAAATTACAGAGAAAGGGTATGGATGCAGAGAGGGCTGGAGAATTGGGGCCATCTGTGCATCTGGTCCACCATGTTAAAAAAATAAACAAATTCATCACAGAATGACATAAAGCACACTGCACTCAGGGTCAGGGATAGTATCAGGAAGCCTCGGCACTGTTCATTTTGTTAACTTGAATGAGTTATTTAATCATTCTAAACCCTAATTTCCATGTTAGCTTTTCCCAAGCTTGAAAGCCTTTGATTCCATACATTCAAGATTTAATAAATGTAATGCTATACATGGTCTGTAGAAGGAACTGTAAGGAGAGTTGTTACTATCCTATCCTGTGAGCCAAAATGGCTGTTGTGTATGGCCAAAATTGATTGGCTAATTTTGACTCTTCTGAATCTTCAAACATTTTATAATCACATCCAAACTGATAAGCTTCAAGTCTGAACTTGGGTTTGAATCAAAGTGCTGAAAGTTTAATTTCCTCTTGAGGTCTTCAGTTTTTGTTCCCATCTGATGATTCTTTTGAAGCATACAATGCATCCGTATAATGTCAAACAGGATGACATCTCACATATATGAGATGAGTTATAGGGGCCATTGATGCTGTGCCTTAATAATTCATTGTTATGATGAATTATTATTCTTAAATTGACTAGAGGAGCTTGTGTCAAATTTGCATAATGCTGATAAGAAATGTGGGTTATTTTAGAATAGACGATTTGTTTCATAAAACTATAGAGACAATACAGAAATGAAACCTGCTTTTCATTATCTAATATATGTAATGCATAATAAAGCACTGAATTATTTAATTACAAGAATAAAAATGGAGTAAAAATGCTTCCAATTGAAAATATTTTATAAGTTTCACAAGAAGAAAGTAATATACACAAATAGTCTTTGAAGATGGCTTTAGGTGCCTAAAATGACTTCTTATTCTAGTTACGTAGATTGCATCAAAAATTCCACACCTACATTATCAAAAAATTGATGAACATATAATTTGTAACTTACTTTGACGTGTAGAATGTTCTATTCTAGACACAGAGTGTTCTAGAAATGACTTGGCCTATGATGAATGTTATCCTTGTCATATCTTAGGGAAACAATTATTTTGGTCTGATAATTTACTCGTGAAATCAATCACTCTGCCCTGTGTCATTTCAGAGTCACCATGTAGACATATCCAAGAAAATTCACTCAAATCAAGCTGGCGTGGATTCAGAAGCACCAGTTGGTTGTCAGAATGATTTGGCTGATGTGGAGAGGGAGAGGATAAACCATGGGGCCAGTGCAGTAGCGGACACCGATGTGACAACAGGTCAGTTAAGCCAGAGGAGGTCAGTTTCAACTGCCTATGTACCAGGGCACAACAAACAGATTCTTAGTTCCATTTTGGTTGGAATATATGGTTCAAAGTGGCCAGTGAATTTTTGAGTGCAGCAAAATATTACGTACACATAATAATGACAATACCATTCTTTCCTTTCCATTATTAATTTTTTCTCCTCATTTAGATGTTTGTGGATTGCTTGTATTGTTCTGATAATAATATTTTGACATTTCTTCTAGAATGAATAAGAAGTATTAATGACTTTTGAGAAGAGGTGAAAATAACTGAGACTTTTTAATTTAAAGAGACACCAGATAAAGTAATTAGAGGCAGACTTCAGTTATGATCGTTTAGGTTCTAGAGAAAGATGGTGATCCGATATTTTTCTTCTCCACCAAGGGCAAAACAATCACAAATGGAGTTGTAGAGGAGTTGATAGCATTCAATTAAGCTATCCAGATGAACTTTTGCATGGTGGAAATTTGGGATGAGTTAACAAGTGAAATAAGGACTTTCTCTCTTGGCAATATTTTAGACCCAACAAACCAGCTCAATTTCTATTACACTTTATCTTTGAAACTTCACATTTGGTTTACAGGAAAATTGAAACTGTAATTATTGTTAAGCATACGGTTTGTTCCTTTCCCCTCCTTATTTGGTTTTGTCGCTAGCCCTCTTTCTTCTCCAAGGACATGTAAAAGTCAAAATACGAGATATAAAGTCTCTGAAGTGTTTCTGCGCCAGACCCTGTCTGTACAATCTGCGCTCTTTCATGTAGTTAGCTTGCTGGCTTCTGACACTCCTATAAAAATATCCCATCGAGCTTTTCTTATTACCTTTTCATTGACTCTCTTCGAGTGATAAAAATGAAATTCTGTAAAGGGCTTTGAAAACCATGCATATTGCAATTCCTCCAAGTTTCTAATACTAATCAAGTGTGACTATAAAAGAAACAACCACTGCAGTGAAAATTGCTGCAGTGTGTTGAGTCTCAAGCCATTATTAATTCATTGGAAACTATTTTTTCTCTTTAAGATTATAGATCTTAAAAAGTACCAGATAACACAATTCCCAAGATCAAAGTTTTTGTTTCAATCCCAGGGAAACTTGTTATTTAATCTTCTCTCGTGTATGCTTTTCTCTGGAACATGGTAGACTCAGCTTTGTGCCCTGAAAGAAGAGTGCAGAGTGTGGTCCAGACGAGAGCAGCACCTGATTTGAACCTGTTGCCTATAAGAGATGGTTTTAAGGACGAAGAAGAACTGAAATTAAAGTAGTAGTAGTACTCTCTTCATTCAAGAGAGTAAATGGAGCCAGGTGCAGTGGCTCATGCCCATAATCCTAGCTCTGTGGAAAGCTGAGGTGGGAGGATTGCTTGAGCTCAGGAGTTCAAGACCAGCCTGAGCAAGAGTGAGACCCCCATTGAAAGGAAAAATTATCTAGGTGTTTTGGCAGGTGTGTGTAGTCCCAGCTCCTTCAGAGGATGAGGCAAGAGGGTGACTTGAGCCCAGGAGTTTTAGAGCTCTGAGTAGCCTGAGGCCATGGCACTCTAGCCCCTGCAACAGAGTTGAGATTCTGTCTTAAAAGAAAAAAAAAAAAAAAGGTAGAGAGAGGGGGTAAAATGAAATCTCCTTTCTCAGAATAAGTCGACTCTAACATTTAGAAATTAGCCGGTATGAACATCTGGACCATATTTTTATTTGCTTTCTGATTTGTAAATGCAATAAATTAGTCTTTCTGAGTTATGAATTATAATTGTGTGATAGACAATTCCATGTATAAAACTAGAAAAGTCGAGCAGAATATAATTTTTTTAAACTTGATCTTTATGTAATATGGTATGTGTTTATTTGTATTTGAAAAATGAAGCTGGATCCACAGTTAACATCCCCTGTACTTGGCCTGAGTAGCTCATCTCTGAGTATGTAGGATCCCCCTTTGAGTTCCAGGTGGACAAATGAAACCCTGCCTGAGGTTCCTTCTCTTTTTAATGCTTAGACCTAAGTCACTTCCTAAATTCCCTTTCAGTGAGAGTGGCAGTTGCAGAGTCTTTGCAGCATATCAGAGACTAAAAAAAATGCCTAATGAGGTTAGAAGTGGGACGCTGCTTTTCTAGTTTTATTTCTCTGGGATCTGCAGGCCTAGTCTTTCAGTTAGATGGGGTGGAACATTTTCAAAACATGTATCTGATAATTGTACTAAAGGGAATTCTTTATCTTGATTTCAGTGTAAACAGCTAGAGGGTTTGCTGTGAATGGCTGAACACCAATGGGGTGATGAGACTCCGCTGCAGCCTGGGGTACAGGAAACTGTCCCACAGTGTCACTTAGTCACCGGCTCTTCTTCACCAAGAAGCCGATGAAAATGTTTCACCAGATCTCATCCAGGCCCTTCTGCCGTGGGGCCTTCATTCAGTTTGGGTACCTGGTGATGCCCATCTCTTATTTTAGGAATGTTTTTATTAGTGTTACAAATTATTTGGTCCATAAATGACAGTTCTCTGAAAGTATGCTGATTAAGCAGTAGGATGATAAAGTTCAGATCTTTGGAGTCTGAGCTGAGATTGTTGGGTTTAAAGTTTGGCTTTTTTACACCATAGCTGTGTACAGACCAGAGCAGCACCTGCTTTGAACCTATTGCCTGTAAGAGATGGTTTTAAGGACAAAGAAGACCTAGAGTTAAAATAGTGGTTCTTGGCTCGGCGCCTGTGGCTCAATCGGCTGGGGCGCCAGCCACATACACCTAAGGTGGCGGGTTCGAGTCCCCAGCCTGGGCCCGCCAAACAACAATGATGGCTGCAACCAAGGAATGGCTGGGCGTTGTGGTGGGCGCCTGTGGTCCCAGCTACTTGGGAGGCGGAGACAGGAGACTCGCTTTAGCCCAGGAGTTGGAGGTTGCTATGAGCTGTGATGCCATGGCACTCTGCCCAGGGGGATAGCTTAAGGCTCCGTCTCAAAGGGGAAAAAAAAAATAGTGGTTCTTGGCCAGTGAGAATCCCTAACTTCATGCAAGAGAGTAAATGAGCCAGGTGTGGTGACCATGGCTGTGTACCATGAACAATGGTTAAAGACTCTATGTCTTTATTTGTAAAACTGGGTTAATAAGGCTGTTATAACAGGGTGGTGCCCATGGCTTAAAAGGGTAGGGCACTGGCCCCATATGCTGGAGGTGGTGGGTTCAAACCCAGCCCCAGCCAGATAATAATAATAAAAAAAGATTGTTATAACATAGGCTATTTTGAAGATTACATTAGGTCAAATAGGTGAAAGTTAATAGAGTATGTAATAAACTCTAATCAATTCAAGCTGTCATAATTAACTACCGAGTGTTTATGAGTTGATTGCTAAGGAAAAAGTTTGTTTCCATCCAATACACTCCGCAAAGTGCTGGCTGTGGCCAACTGATGTTGTGGCTCTGGCAATCTCTGGGTTTTTGTCTACATTTCTTTCCCCTTTGCAAAGCATGTCTCAATGGTTGGTGTTGACATCAATTCCCCAGAGTGCAGGAAACATTCCCTTGTGCAGAGGCCTAATGCCCAGCCTCTCTCTATCGGACCCTTTCCCCATCCTACGCAGCAGCAGCAGCTCAGGAGGAACCCAGGACTTCACTGTTTAATCAGCTTAGAGGTACTTTCAGTAGGTGGTGTGTGTTCAGTAGGTGGTGTGTGTTCCTATTTGTTCAGTAGGAAATGTTGGCATTAAGCTGTTTGTTACACATCCAGCTCCTTGGATTCATTTGCTTGCAGAGAGCTGACTGGGAGTTGCTCTCAGGACCTACACGTGTGGCCGAGTCCTAGATGCAGGGAGGGCAGAAGACTTAGCTGAGTGATGACACAGTCACAACAGAAGCCTCAGCTGATCCCACCAGGAGCTCTGGAGTTGACATGGTCTTTAGAGCTGTCCTAATTTGGGAGTTTGTGGGAAGCAGGCCTCTATACCCCCTGCATCAGTCAATCATTGAATGCAGCTGTCCCTGAGAAGAGACTGTGACTGTGGGCAAGGTGGCAGCTTCTGTCCAAGGGCAAAGGCCTTGGAGACAAGAGGAGGATCTGGTTATTATATGGGTCACTCATTAATTGTTTCTGGTGATCTGCCTGCCTGCACCAGAGGCCACTTCCCTCCTTATGTGTACTTCTAGAAACTGAAATCTTTGCCAGAGAGGACGACCTTTTAGAGATGCCCATTTGTTTTTGCCCCGTGTGTTCTCTATGGAGCACATGTTATACTCTCCTGCGCCACATTCTCTAATGCAATCTCTTTCCTTTTGAAGCTCCAACTACATTCTTTAAGTTGTTGGTATGTCTTTAGACTAAATCTGTACCACCTTTTATCTCCTGTGTATTAGACGAGTAGTAGAGGAACACTGAGCCACACAACAAAACCTGGGTGCCCTAGGTTCTAGTCCTAGCTCAGCCAGAACCTCGGTTCTGGTGTGTGGCCTTTCAGAAACCATTTCATTTCTCAGAGTTTCACTTTCCCCACCAAAACAGGAGGCACACCAGCTAAATTTCACATCCTGTCAATTCTGAAAGCTTGTGACTCTCTGGCCTATTCCGATCTAAAGCAATGACACTGCTGGACTCAAACCATCTCATCTCCAAATAAGACCCCCATTCAGGTGACCCACCACACTAAGATCCTACTCAAACCATCTCATCTCCACATAAGACCCCCTTTGAGGTGATCCACCACATCTAAGATCCTACTCAAACCATCTCATCTCCAAAAAAGACCCCCTTTGAGATGATCCACCACATCTAAGATCCTACTCAAACCATCTCATCTCCAAATAAGACCCCCGTTCAGGTGATCCACCACATCTAAGATCCTCCTCTTTTGGTAAATTAAACAGATGAGCAGAAATGAAGTCCTAGGGAATGTTTTCACTGAGGTCAAGGTGGAAACTAGAATATAAAAAATAGATCTGTTGAAAAATAAAATCTTTATGGTGAGCTTTAGTAAGCTATCAGAATTATTTTGAGGATTAGGCAAGGTGGAGGGTCTATATTGATTACATGGGAGTTTATATGCTATCAAAAGATAGTCACTTTTGATATCATCATCATAAAACACATTGTTTCTTAATTTAATAAAGGAACACTTCAACAATTTAGCGTCATTCTAAGTAGTGTTCTAAACTTTTAATCCAAAGACTAGAAGCTCTTCATTTAAACTATTCGATTATTCTAAACAGGCAACCAAAAAAATCTGGTATGTGTTTCATCCGTCTATTTAACATCAATGCAGATTTTTTTCATAATATAAACAAAATAATGGTGTTGGTAAAACTTCCCTTACATTCCTAGGGAATGCTATTTTAATTCAGAAATACTGATACCCTAAAGGAATATATCATAAGATTGCTCTTTATATTATAGCAAACCTATTTCCCTCTTTTCAGAGGGTTTAAATGTTTAAGAACATGCTGGAAGGAGAACCCGGAGTCATTTCATTCTTTGAGCAATTCTGAAATATCATTTCCTATTAGGCAGTTGTGTGAGCACTGACAACTTGGCCCCTCTTCTTCCCTAGAGATTAATTTATTTCCTGCAGTGCTTCGCTCTTCATGGAAAATCTTACTCGTCAGCCTTCTCCAATGGGAGATCTCATCAGCAGAATGTTAATTATCAAAGCAAAACCATACACCATATTAAAAGGAAAAAACAATCTTCTGGGCGAAGCAACCTTTGCTTTGCTTTTCAATCTCTCTTCTTTTCTGTGACTGGACAGGAACATTAACCCCTAGGCTTTGCAACCAGCATAAACCCTAATTCAAAGAATGACACATTTCTTTATGATGCTGTTTCCCTGTCTCTACAATTCGAATAAAAATACCTACCTTAGGTCAGCGTTCTTATACGTAAAAAAAAAAATGTGCATGCTAAAAATATATAGTCATGGGATCTGTTCTCTGTTACAGGGTTGGCAAAGTATGGCCTGTGAGTCAAATCTGTCCCATTGCCTGTTTTTGTACAGCCCAGGAGCTAAGAACTTTTGTTTTTATATTTCTAAATGGTTAAACAAATAAAAAAGAATATTGACATGTGAAAATTACATAAAATTCAAATTTTCATGTATGTAAATAAAATTTCATTGGGACATAAAATTCATTTATGTGTTGCCTAAGCCTGGTTTAGTGCCATATCAGCAGAGTTGAGTAGTTGTGACACTTACTGACTCTTTACAGAAAAATTTGACTAACCTCTGCTCTAGAGAGTCTGTTTCTGAGATCCTCAGGTGGACCAAGAGAATGTATTTAAACATATTTTTTATGTGATTCCAATGCAGGGGGTCTACATACCACACTTTGAAAAATACTAATGAACTAGGAGAATTGTGAACAATTTTTCTCCTCTTCTCACTAATCACATCTACTCTGTCAGCAAATCCTATTGGTTTTATCCTCAAACATTATCTAAAATATGGCTATTTTTTTTTCCCCATGCCCATTGCTATCGACCTAGTCCAGGCCTATCCTGGCAGCTATCAACTATTGTCTCATATCAAGATACTGATCCTGCCTTTCTAGTCTATCTGGTTCCGCACTTGCCCCCTAGTGTCCATTCTTTTTTTGTTGTTGTTGTTGTGTTAAGACATTTATATTCAACATTTAGAAAGATTCACATGTACCCCTATAGGAAAAATCATAGGC
>CAUYQV010094377.1:0-14769 GCA_963574575.1 Galagoides demidoff
AGTAAATGAGGTGAGCTTGATGGGAGCTCAGAGTACATGAGTGGTGATGTCAGGTGCAGAATGGAAAATTATCGTGAGATGGGTATAGAGGATAGTGGCTCAAATTTAACTCAAATAACTGCAAGAACAAAAAATTTTGCCATAAGCTTACATTCTTAGGATCCAAAAAAGAGGTCCTATTTTCTTTTTTTTTTTTGAGACAGAGCCTCAAGCTAACGCCCTGGGTAGAGTGCCATGGCATCTCAGCTCACAGCAACCTCCAACTCCTGGGCTCAAACGAGTCTCCTGCCGCTGCCTCCCAAGTAGCTGGGACCACAGGCACCCGCCACAACGCCCAGCCATTTTTTGGTTGCAGCCGTCATTGTTGTTTGGCGGGTCTGGGCTGGGGATTTGAACCTGCCACCTTAGGTGTATGTGGCTGGTGCCTTAGCCACTTGAGCCACAGGTGCGGAGCCGACGTCCTATTTTCTATGGTTGCTCTGGAGTTTAAAGAGCAACACTGGGAAATACTGGTCCATCTTAGAAGAAGAATCTGCAACTTGCATACAAGCAGAACAAAAGCCTCAGGTGGATACTCAGGAAGGGCAAAATTGTGTTTCAGCAATTTCATTTTGTGAGACTGCACCTGTGTTGAAACCAAGCCCTCACATGTACCAAGAGAGGACTGTAGTCTCCCTATGAGAGTTCCCATTTCTTTCTGCCTCATTCGTCTGTGTAGTAATGGTAAAGATTTATTCAAGATAGAATTTATGCATCTTTTGATACTGGGAAATTCAGAAAATGAGTTGCATACACCCCTGCTTAGGAGGCTACATGAGAATGATGGTTCAAAAAATAGGAAGGGGTTCAATATGAGAAAAGTGGGGAAGACAGAAAGAAAAAAAATTAAACTATCCAAACAACAGTGAAGAAGTGAATAGGAGCTTAGCCAGGTCACAGTTCTGAAGTGATGATTATGCAGAAGGGATTGAGGGCCCAGAGAGGTAAGAGTCTAGTTACAATCCCTGATTCTGTGAAAAGACGTTAAGAGAAAACACAGAATAGAATAAACACAAATAAGATTAGACAAATAAAGGCAATTAAAACTCAATAAAACACAAACAAGGAAATACAGTTATACCTGGTTCTGCAAATCACATTTGCATAGCAATACAAATGTGACCATAGCCTACTGACTTTTTAATTTTCAAAATTTGCAATATGTAGAAAAGTACAAATATAATATAACAAATATACATTATATCCATCCCCAAATGTTGCCATATTTTTCTCCGAGTGTTCTATTTTATAACTGAACAAATTATTACCGAAGAAAGCGAACTATCCGTTGATTCTCATATTACTTTTCCCCATTCCCAGAAATTAGTGCTATGTATATTTTGAAGGTTTATATTTTGTATAAATCTTTATTTATAGAAAGATTTATATATTTTTACATAAACATACTTACTCCTGGAAAGAACAAGACTTTCACTTGTAATGTAGTATGCGTGGCTATGTGTGCGTATGCGTGGCTATGTGTGCATATGCGTGAAAAATCTTGCATTGTATAAGATAGTGGTCCAGACAAATGACATACTTCAAAAAGGAGGCTTATGGGAAAAATAAAGCTAGAAAAAAATGACTGAAAATCCATGAAACTGTGTAATCGGAACATCAATTGAAGGCAATAATTTTTTTTTAAAACAAATCCTCAAGCTGTCACCCTGGGTAGAGTGTTGTGGCATCACAGCTCACAGCAACCTCCAACTCCTGGGCTCAAGCAATCTCCTGTCTCTGCCTCCCAAGTAGCTAAGATTAGCAGGTGCCCACCACTATGCCTAGCTATTTTTTTTCTTTTTTGGTTGCAGCTGTCATTGTTGTGTGGCGGGCCCAGGCTGCATTCCAACCCACCAGCTCAGGTGTAAGTGGCTGGCGCCTCAGCCACTTAAGCCGCAGGCGCCGAAACAGAAAGCAGTAATAATTTTAATGAAAATGTTAGCACAATTGGGGCAGCGCCTGTGGCTCAAAGGAGTAAGGCGCTGACCCCATATGCCGGAGGTGGCAGGATCAAACCCAGCCCCGGCCAAAAACTGCAAAAAAAAAAAAAAAAAAATGTTAGCACAATTGAAAATATTCACAGTTATACACTTTAAAATAAAAAGTAAAAGTAGCCTGATGAAGAAGCTTGAGGATGCTGAGTTAGAAACAGGAGCCAGGAACAAAGATGAGGAATGGCACACCATGGGCTTGTCACAGACAGAGCAGGGGGTCAGATCAGGCCAGAGAACACGGGCAGGAGGAGCACCAGATGAAGTCCTGCTGTACTCCTTTATGGACATCTGGCTCTGGCTGTATCAGTAAGCTTTGAATCAGTCACTGTCAAGGGGTGACACAAAACATACTGGGAAAATAGTACCTTGATTCACCGCAACAAATACATTGTTTCTTAGTCACCCCTTATATGTGTGCTGAGTGTCATTGCAAGAAACAGGACTCCAGCTGAACTCACTAGATTACTCTTATGAGTGCGCACTATTTGTATAAATGGTTGTGAAATAACCACCACTTAATTTTTTCACTTGACAATACGTTTTTGAGATTTACCCATCGTCGTAAGTGCACATCTAATTCATTCTTTTCAATGGCCAAATATTATGCAATTATATAAACCGTTCTCAGAATCTGTCTCTTTCAAGATGTGAATTTAAGCTTTTATCTTTACTTTGGCTATAAATATATACCTGTGATATATCATCTTAACCTTTTTTTCCTGGATTTTCATGGTTGTTTTCCCTATGAGTTTAAAGATATGTATGAAGATTCGGATGAAATGCACGGAGCAAGAATGGGCAGATAAACTAATAAATGTCAAGCTTAAGTATTTATTTACTGTGAGATTAAAAGTAGTATTAAATAATAGCATGAATAAATGTAGATTTGAGTAAAAAATTTTAGATAACCGTAAAATGGGATGGATGCAAAGAGAGTTCTGGGAAAAGATAAACTGTGTTAAGTTCCTTGTCTTTTGTAGGTAGGTGGCAGAATGATGAATTTTAGCCATTGTTTATAAAGGAGGAGGACATGTGTCGTAAAGTTAAGAGTTAGCAGGAAAGAATAGAAATTCCACCTCTCCAGGGGGAGCTGGTAATAGTACATCAGGTGGTGATTCTGTGTAAGTGTTGGCCAAGTTCCCAGCTCTGAATGCCTCCTTCTCTACCCTGACTCTTGAAAGGTTCTGTAACCTCCAGCTCTGCTTCTTTTTTTTGACCGAACTTTGAGGTTCTTTCTATTCTCAATTCTAATGCCTACCTCCTAAGGAAGTAGGCCACGACTTCTATGGCTACTTCTACTTGATACCATGTGTTCTCTCTCTCTTTCTGGATTGTTGTGATGTTTCTCTTGTATTTTTAACTGATACATGCTTATATGTGTATGTACAAAATCTTTCTGGCTTGTTGTGATGTTTCTCTTGTATTTTTAACTGATACATGCTTATATGTGTATGTACAAATGTATGCACCTTTCTACACATTCAGAACAGAGAGAAGAATTAAGTTCCTTTTCACTCTGCTATCTTAAATGAATATTGTATTTACTTTTTTTAATTTTTTTTTTTATTTTAGAGACAGAGTCTTACTTTGTTGCCCTCAGAAGAGTGCTATGGCGTCACAGCTCACAGCAACCTCCAGCTCTTGGGCTTAGCCTCCTGAGTAGCTGGGACCTACAGGCACCTACCACAACGCCCAGTTATTTTTTTGTTGCAGTTTGACCAGGGCTGGGTTCTCACCCACCCCTCAGTATATGAGGCCCGAGCTCTACCCACTGAGCCACAGGCTCCACCCGAATACTGTACTTATTGATTTCTAACTTTTAAATATAATTTATAAACCCCACCCCACTTCCTAACACTCCCTACAAACCTCATTACTCTTTCTTTTTGTTCCCCCATAGCACTTATCACCGTCTGATATGATATATATTAACTGATTTATTTGTTGTTTATGGCTCACCTTTCCCTAATTTAAAAAAAAAAATTCTGGAAGATTTTGCTTCTTTATTGAGGAATCTCTACTTTGTAAAAGAGTACCTAAACATAATAGATGTTTAAAAGGATATATGTCAAGTAAAGATACACATTAAATCTCCATAAAAAGATTTGATTATACAAGATTATGTAAATGTCAGCCACATGACAGTTTAAACCCAGAAGTTGGACATAGAGGAGAATCAGAAGTAAAGAGAATTATATTCATGAACACCTTCATCAAATAAAGCAGGGAACAAAAATACCACCTATGGTTGAGAGAAGGAGAAATAAGGTCACAAGGGCAGTCCTCACACTGGCAAATTAACCAAGAGAGGAAAAGTTTTATATGGTGGAGAATAGATGTTTCCCAAGTAAGTTATCTTCTATTATAATAAGAAGCCAATGTATGCAATCAAGAAATAAAAGTATGTTATTAATAGAACTAGAGAAAACCACCGGAAGAAACGACTCAAAGAAACTCTTTCTTGCATGATAGCTCACAGAGCTTCAGAGCAGGGTAGCTGGCGATTGAAAGGAGTGGGACTGGAGACTGGCGGTTTTCGTCGTAAGCCCTTAGACATACTTAACTCATTTTTTTTTTACCGTGTACACATTTTATTTTGATAAAACTAAAAAGCAATATCTGAATCCTTAGATACAAAGAAGATGCAGCAGGAAAGAGCTGAAGAACAAAAGAAATGGAAAAACAAGGGAAAGGAGTTTGGAGCTTCTGATTTCATATTGGTTTTTGTTCTGAATTTAATGTTTGATATTCATTTAAAAACCTGAAAATTCTTATTTGTACACAGTAGCCTCATGATGAGGAGGAAAGCATTATCCAAGAAACTCTTATAGGCAGGAAAGAAATTCATGGAGGAGGGAATGATTAAACATTTAAAAAGCACTGAGGACATCGTTATATTTCTTTTTTTTTTAATGTCACCAATATTCATTTTATTTCTTCTTTTTTTTTTTTAGGCATTCTTGTTCTTTTTTTTAATTAAATCATAGCTGTGTACATTAATGCAATCATGGGGTACAGTGTGGTGTTTTCATATACAATTTGAAATACTTTCATCAAACTGGTTAATGTAGCCTTTGTGTCAATGGAGCTGGAAAATGTTCTTCTTGGTAAAGTATCTCAAGAATGGAAGAAAAAGTATCCCATGTACACAGCCCTAATTTGAAACTAAATTATAGCTTTCATAGGAAAGATATAGCCTAATTATAGCCTTCGAATATGGGGAGGGGGACAGGAGAAGGGAAGGGAGGGGCGGGGGGTGGGTGGGTGGAGGGAGGGTGATTGGTGGGGTCACTTCTATGGTTTCTCTTACAAGGGTACAAGTGAATCTTTCTAAAAGCAGAGTATGAATGTCTTAATAACATCCATGTATTTCATAAGTCAGTAGGCCACCAAGAAAACAATAATATCAATTCTTTGCAAACAGAAACCGAAGCTCCATCTCTTGCCCTAGAATAAGTAAATTCATTTCTAACGGAAATTAAGAAATTAATTTTTGTGCCCAACATTTTCTTGAGGAGGGGAGTGTCTTTTCTTTTCTCCAAGTCTCATGATCCATGGCTATGAAATTACTGAATGGAGAGGAAGAAGAAAGTTGCTAAGAGAAGCTTTGGAAAGGAAGAGAGATGATGTGCCTGTGAAGTCTGCTTCTCTGATTGCTGTACATGACATCAGGAGGAATGCTGTGGAGGCCACAGCCAACTAGAAGATTAATATTGAAGTCTATTGATTCATCATGATAAATCCTCTGCAAAGGTCTGTTCTGGAACATTCTGACTGTATCCTCTCTAATTTATCTCAGTACTGAGCAAGAAGACATTCACCATAATCATCTTTGTAATTTATTTCACTATTGAAAGCTTTAGTGGAATCATGAATATTTGAAGGCACTAGAGAAAAAATAGACTTTAAAATATATCTCGAGATTAACAATGAAAATGCTTAGATGGCACCCAACACAGTTTCCAAGGTGAAAAGTCTTATTGAATACATGCAGAGACAGCTGTTCTCAGAAAATCACATTTTCCTCAGTCTCAAGTGAGACATGTCCGTATACATCACAACATGAATAGTCACGTTGTGGTCCTTGATTTAGGGCAGCATGATGCAGTGTGACAAATGCAACCTGCTGGCACAGAGTCACATAAAAGGAAAATCCATCACCTAGGAAATCTGACACAAAGATTCGCTTTTTGGAAAACAAAAGTTAAATGAATCAAAGTTTTCTGAAGAAGAAAAAGCTATGCAAAAGAGAATTATATTCCAAAATACATTTCAATCTACGTTTGCAATGATCCCTGGGTATAAAAGAGAAGGGAAAAGGCATCACACATGAAAAGCCCTCAAGGGGTTTGAACTCACCTTTACTTAGCACTTCCACAGTACTTTCCTCTGGAGCCACAATCTTCTGAAGCAATAGCCTCTTTGTCAGTCTTGCCACGTGTTGACCAGCTGACTGCTACATACGCCCAGCTGACAGCTACATACGCCCAGCTGACAACCTAGAATCATTACTCATCAGCATCTCTAAAAATATATGTGGGATATTAAAGACATCATTGAAAACTACTTTGAGAGTTTACCTTTCATGGAATGTTAAAGAAACATATGAGTGAGGAAGGAAAAACGAGTCACTATAGGCCTATGGTTGATTTTTAGTTCTGTTTACCCACCGGTATTCTTTTCTTGTATAGATGGTTTTCTGTTTAATGATATTCCGGACAGATAACTAGAAACAAAGGTTGACATTCTCAGTTAATATCTTAAAATGGGAAGAATTTTTATTTTATCTCTCAAAAAGTTATATTAAAAAATTTAGGGGGGGGGGCGGCACCTGTGGCTCAAAGGAGAAGTACACCAGCCCCCATATGCTAGAGGTGGTCGGTTCAAACCCAACCCTGGCCAAAACCTGCAAAAAAAAAAAAAAATTAAGGGTTAAAAAGTCCTATAGGTGTGTTTGGGCTACTCTATCAATACCCAAGTCATGACATTCTAATGAAGAGGTAATTTTAATATCGTCACTTCAAGTATTTCTCAATGAATGTTGCCTTCATTTTCTCCTTCTCAACCTTAAGACATTACAAGCTAATTTTGAGAATATTTGAAATCCAAATGCTAAATAATTTCAAAGTTTTTTTATTTCTCTCATTAAACTGAATGCCCTTGAACATATTTCTCACAATTACCAAATATTGACTTTTTTGCTTCTTGCTTGTATGTGCATTACACTATTCAATACAGCAACACTGAAAAGGATATGCTATTATTCCCGCTTTCCATATGAAGAGGTTGAGGCAGAAAGTTCAAGTGAATTAGTGTTTTACATAACTAGAGTATGGCAGTTAGTACTTTAAAAATACATTTTGCATCATCTACAGAAGAGAATGTTTGTAACATTAAAAGTTCAAATACTCAGAGTCATCAACTCTAAAAGTGGAAAGAGATCAAAGTTTTCAATTTCTTCAATGCCCAAACAAGCTACTAAAGATCTACATATTTGACAAGTGGTTATTCAGTCGCAGTGGAGAGCTTCATTGTTAGACTCTCGCGTATTCAAGGTTATCTGTACTGTGGGTGGCCAGTTCTAACAAGCAGAAAGTTCCTCACCTGACCAGGGTTAAGTATCCCCAGAAAGTTCTAATGGTATTTGCATCTCCAGGTCAATGCAGCCATTGAGAGGAAACTGACTGTCAGCACTCCCTGGGGTCCACTGGGAAGCTGACCGCTTCTCAGGAATGGCAGTTTCCGGGATTCACGTTTGTGTATAGTCTTCACTACTTGCTTCGGCCATAAGGGTTAGTGGCAAACATGATGTAAGTAGAGGCGTGGCTCATTGAATCTTATTCTCTTGAAAGACAGAGAGGATGGTGTAAAGAACAGGAACTCACTGCTAAAGGAAGAAAGACAAGAGACCTGGAGGTATGAGGCTATCTTGGACATTGCAGCCTTCGTTAGCCAAACTCCCAGCAGAGTGCAGTCATACCAGTATTAAGAGTGATTAGAGCTGTACCACATGGAGCCCCTCAGATGAGCCCATCAACTCACAAAATCATGAGAAGTAATTTGCTGGTTTTTTTTTTTTTTAGATGAAAACACTTCTATGGAGATGCTTAAAGAAGGAGTACCAAGGTATCCTCCACATAGATTTATTGCTGACAAGTCTAGGAAAGAGGTATAAGTATATAAATTAAGAATAAGACCTGCTAATAAATCTTGAATTAACTACTGGGGTTTTTTTTAGACTTAAGTCTTTTAATTTTATTTTTTTTTTCTTTCTTCCTTTCCTTTTTATTTTTTTACTACTAAGGGAAGAGGCAGTTTGGTACGTAGTAATAGATAACCGATACGCTGCTCATGAAGCTCCTCTTATCTCTTGAAGGGAAAACATCGGCAAGTAACAACAAAACCGATATTATGACAATAAAATTAGCTTTGACTCCCCCAAGGCATTTATCCCAACTTCCACCATAGGAGAAGACTTTCAGATCTTTTTACTTTTTTAGGTTTAACTTGGAGTATATTATTGGCCAGTTTGCACGGGTAAATGGTTCATTTAAGAAAATGATGCTGTTAAAAAAAAATGTTAATGGTGATCCTAATTCTCCCACCTTCCATCCATAAGGCACAGAACGGGCATGCTGACTCCTGCATCTGTAAGCTGTACCCTTTGAAATGGGTATACTTTAATAACCTCAGATAGTCCAGGCTCCTCCACACTGTTCCACCTGTCTTGTCATTCATCATTTGAATGTACTTAATTAGTAACATGAACAATGTCGTAAGTGTTGATTAAAAAAATGATCTGAATGGGCTCGGCGCCTGTGGCTCAATTGGCTAAGGCGCCAGCCACGTACACCTAAGGTGGCGGGTTCGAATCCCCAGCCTGGGCCCCCCAAACAACAATGATGGCTGCAACCAAAAAATGGCCGGGCGTTGTGGCCGGTGCCTGTGGTCCCAGCTACTTGGGAGGCGGAGGCAGGAGACTGGCTGGAGCCCAGGAGTTGGAGGTTGCTATGAGCTGTGATGCCATGGCACTCTACCCAGGGGGATAGCTTGAGGCTCTGTCTCAAAAAAAAAAAAAAAGATCTGAATGCTTATTTCTATTATGTTCACGTACTATGCAAATGTATTTAAATTCTTTTAACTCCATAACATACCTACTATTATTTTTCCTATGTTACAGTTCTGAAAACTAGGGCACGGAGTTATTTTTTGTAGTATCGTGTGCTGCAACTAGCAACAATTTCAAACCTAGGTACGTCATTGGCACTACCATCATGACTTTATCCGCCACATTCTCCTCACACCGGCCTCCAGTAGTACCTTGAGGATAAACAAGGAGGGAATTCCAATAACACAGACATAGTTAAAGCCTATTGTCCTTTGTGATTTGAGCCGTGAAATCAGTTCATAACACACAGTATAAAAAATTAAACACCCAAGTCACCTTAGGGAGACAAAATGAATTCCAGGCTTCAGCAGAATATGGTTTTAAGATGATTAACACTATTAAGTACGTGGAAGGACAGAGCGGGAGCAATTTGAAGAAGAAAAAGGCAAAATTAGAAACTGAAAAGGAAGTGTCAGAAAAACCAGCAGAGCTGATTTAAAAACTACTCCGGGAGAAGGAGCCTGACAGCCTTGCTTTCAGTCAATATGGCAGGTATTTTTCCAGGGAGCTATTGATTCATAAATGGAAATAGACCAATTCTAATATTTAGTTGATCCATACAGCTAATTTTCTTTGTTCATTAGACATCCTTCTGATTATAATTTGATTTTTCATGACCCATTGTAAATCTGGAAATGGGTGTCCTAGTTTCAATATTTTAGTCTACTGAAAACTAAAACACACACCAAAAAAGGTCCTGGCTGACTCCATCAAGGTGATACTGCTCTGAGGTCTCTGGCAGACTTGCCACAGAAGTTATACCTCTTTAAATGTCAAATTTATCTTCAATTGGAAGATACTAGAATAGTCACTGCTTGTCTCACCTGAGGTGAAAACTGCACAACACCCATCCCTGCTCTTTCTGGATGAAATGAAGTTACCCAGCTGGTTGATTTCAGGGGAAATCCCCAGGCTCCAACTACTACCTCTGGTGTCAAATCCAGACCCTGTGCAGAATAGCTGTCACTGTGACTTTCAATAATGATGCTCTAGTTTTCATGGCTACAAAATAGTAACAAAAAGTCTATGTCAAAGAATTGTCAACCTTAAGTCAGTTAATGCACGTAAAACAGAATAGTGAATGGGATGTAGTAAGCCTTCAGCGAATGCCAGCAGTGATTATGGTGTGATGATGATGATGATGGTATCTGGGTCAGACTGGCTGAAGAGACAAGCTGGGCTGTGCACAAAACAGACGTCAAGGAGATCCCTCAGTGTCTGTTCCGAACTAGATCATGTGAAGCTTACTGGTCCAGGAGTAGAATGAACGTGCGGGAAAGGGGGTCAAGGATGAGAGGAAAATAAATCACACATGTAGAGACAAGCAAAGATGAAAGAAACCAGGAAACTGAGGCATGGAGAAAATAGTCTTTGTTCTAGATTTTTAGTTTTCTGGTTGGTTCTAACCCTCTTAAAGTCAGATTTGTTAAGTTTCTTGTTATTAGATGACTATGGACTTGCCGGTTGTATTCTTACAATGGTCACCCACCTTTCTTCCCACCTTCCATCCATCAGCCATGGAAGGGACATTCTGACTCTTCCATCTAGAAAGCTGTCCCCTTTGAAATGTGTATACTTTAATTCCCTCAGATATTCCAGTCTTCTCCACACTGTTCCGCCTGTCTTGTCATTCATCATTTGAACCTGCTGAATCAGTAATGTGAACAATGTCATAAGTGGTGATAAAAAATGATCTGAAATCCACAGGAAATTAGACTGGAGTGAATTTAGGGAATAGAGTCACCTTCCAGACACAAAATGGATTTTTATGGGCTCAGTGCTAGGAAGAATATGCCCCACCACTTACCCAGACCTAAATTAGAAGTATTCAATTACTTGGGGTCATCATCTCATTAACACAAATTCTTCACCTTCGCCATCTGATCTTCCACTCTCTGTTTATCTCTCTCTCTTTGTCCATCCCTCTCTTTTCTTCATCTCCCTTTGTCCTGTTTTCTCTCCTTGTTTTTTTTTTCCTCAGCTTCTCTCAGAGTTACCACTTCTAAGGTACTGAATCTTAAGCTCCCTCTTCAAATCTCTGAGGAGTCTGCACATACTTTCTAAAAAGAAAATTAAACTGTATATCATACAGCTCAGATTCTCATGCTTAAAAATTTATTAATGGGAGCAGATTGATGATATATCACCACTTTAATTAAAGAGGGTTCTGGAATGGCATTTTAAATAGCAATGTCATTTTCCAAATTGACATAGTTCTATTGTAAGAAAAAAATACTTAAAATGAACCTCAAGCCAGACAGTTTCTCATCCAGTAATGTAGGATTTCACAGTTTAAATTTTTAATCTGCTAGCAGAGTATTCGCCGCCTAAGAAAAGGATTTCCTTCATTTTCTTATTTTTGCCTGAATCGTAGAACGAGAAAGGCTCCAAGAGTATTTTCAGACATTTCAAAAAGCAAAACCTAAGTGCTATGTGACCAAAGGGAAGCGGGAATAAATTTCTGGACAATCGAGTGGAAGAGCTATAGACTAGATTTTCCCCAAAAATGGTTGCTTTTATTTCTTTTGACAATGCATCATATATTTCCTCTGATCTCCCTTGCATTTTAGAAAGGAGCCGTGGGGCACCAAACCTTAGCAGTAGAATTGTTTGAGGATTTACCTAGCCTCATCCAATTTGGTCTGCTAAAGTCAGAATCATAATGGTAGCCTTCGGTAGCCAACCTAGGGCATTTTCAACCATATCTTGCATTATATGAAAATCAACTCCAGTATCTTACACCACGCATATAAATTCTATAATATATAGAAGATAGTAGTTTACAGAAGTTTAATTATGATTTTGGCAAGAACATTCTGCTGCATATAATGAAATATCCCCTCATTTGTCATACTTTTAAGTTTCGTGTTCTAGGACAACCAACCCAGGAACATCATTTTAAAGAAAACCTTTTGAGATATAGGTTTGTCGAAAGAGAGCGTGAGCTTTGTTTTGCTTACATTTCCACCCATAGTGTGCAGGGGTTCCTTTTTTCCATATCCTGACCAATGCACGTCATCTTCCGTCATTTTGATAATAGCCATTCTGGCAATGGGGTGGTACCTCGCTGTGATTTGGGTCTGCATTTCCTTTGTGATCAGTGATGCCAAGCATTTTTCATAAATCTGTTGGTCAGGTATTTCTTTTCAGAAATATCTATTCAAGTTCTTTGCACAGTTTTTTAACCTGGTTATTTGATATTTATTTGGGGGGTTGTTTATTTAGTTTGTGGGTTTCTTCTGCTAGTGACTTGAGTTTCTTATATATTTGGCATATTAACTTATCATCAGATTATGTGTTACAAAATGATTTCCCTCTCTTTAATTGTCTCTTGTCTCTGTTGATTGTGTCTTTGGTTGTGTAGGAGCTCTTTAGTTTTATGTAATCCCATTTGTTTATTTTTGTTTGTGTTTCCTGTGCTTTTGGGACCATGTCCAAAAGCTCAAGGCCCAAAGCAATGTAAAGAAGATTTTTGTTATGTTTAAGGCTTTAATCAAAACAGTGTGTTTTCCCAAAGAGGGCAATTATGAAAAGACAACAAGAACGCGTTAGAATGGCAATGCATGTCCCAGCTGTTTTTCAAGTTCATGGTCTTAGACCCACACTGGTCTTTGCCCATTGCACCAAGTTCTATTTGAAAGTGTTTGAAACATTTACTTGTTCCAGACAAGTATTTTCCAAACTATAGGAAAAGTTACACTTGAAGAAAAAAATAAGACTCCAGAAAGGGAGAAGTATTAAAATGATCTCTTAATAACTACAAAATAAGAAGGATAAAGATTATATTATACTCACTGCTTTCTGAATACTCAGAGTGAACAGAGGGAAGCAAATTGCATTCCCTGGATTGGACTCACACACTTTTAGAAGAGTGCATGATACATTTTTGTGATTCTCAGGGTTAAGTTTAATGGCTCTGTGTATTACCTCTGACTTACTTGAGGATACTTTGGGTAAACTCAAAATGTAAAATGATAAACATTAGTTTTTATCTCTGGTGTCAGAATCCTAAAGTCATATATTTGGGCTTATCAATAAAAGGAATATAACAGCCTATTATATTGTCAATAAGAAACCCCTTGGATCTAGGGATAGACTCTGTGGAGTTTTATGAAAAAAAATTTTTAAAGCAATATGATTTGACTTGAATTTTAAGGTTTAATTTTTCAAAACTATAATTTCTTCAGAAATAAAAGAGGCTCAAAACCTTTCTTTTGACGGTAGAAATGAATTTAAATGGTGGAATTTATTTTAAATACAAAATGACACTTGTTTTCAATAGTAAAATGTTGTCCAAGTATGCAATTAAACAAAAGTGATAGCGGAAAATCTCAATAAGTACAACTGGCCTTTAATGTGGTTTTGTCTGCAAAATTAGTAATTATGGAGCTATATCTACAAGGCATCTGTGGAGAAATCCTCCAGAAGTTCAATAGAGTCACCAGTTCTCTGACAACCTTCTCAGTCATAAATTTCTCCTAACTCTTTCTTCTAGTGGATTTACTTTTTCCAGGAAACTATTTCCCCATAGCCTTCAAGCATTTGGTTTATAATCTGGCACATGGCAATTATGCAAGAAAATATCTCTTTACTGCCATCTTTTTAATTAGCAACATTTCTGTGCATTCTTTATCTTTAACAAGCAGTTGATGGTAAACTCTAAGAAATGCTGATTAAAATCAGATAATAAGTGTCTCTTGTAGAGTCTAACTGCTAGTTTTCACTTTTTCATTTCTTACTTCCTTGTGCCCCAAAGTATTTCCAAATTCGTTATACAGCCCATAAACCAATACTTCCTGATTTCCTATTTCTCAGAATATGAAAACAAATGTTACTTAATTATTACTCACTCTATACCAGTGGAGATCACCTCTCCTGGCCCCTAGGCTGCAGGTGCCATTTTGGGGACTACAGGGTGGCAACATTACAGTCACAGAAACACAGTTTATAGAAAACTCAAATAAATGGCTTTTGCATGGATTTCCTCCGTGCTGCCATCGACATCTGCAAAGATTCACCTTTATTAGTAAACTAAGTTTAATTCTGGAGAATTTAAAGCCATGAATATGATTCTAATACGCTCAAATTTGTGCTATTGTTAGTAGAACAACATCTAAAAATATCTTCATATCTCTTTGACATTCCATAGGCCTTTTTAAAATCATCTTATCCTTTCTCTGGTTTATTAATTCTTATTAATAAGAATAAGGGGCTGTCAGGGGCCAGGTCCAACACGCTGTGCATTTACCTCCTTGTGGCCTAGTGGTGCCTAGAGACTGTCAGAAAATTATTAGTCAAAGTTATAGAGAATTAACATATAGAAATAATAGACAAAGACAAAGAGAT
Organism: Galagoides demidoff; assembly: GCA_963574575.1. Lineage (NCBI taxonomy): Eukaryota > Metazoa > Chordata > Mammalia > Primates > Galagidae > Galagoides > Galagoides demidoff. The sequence goes on from CAUYQV010094377.1 coordinate 14,548, forward strand.
AGTTTTAAGAGCAGCAGGGATTCAGGAGGCGGCACACCCCTCTTCATAGGGCTTCCACTATGCCGCCTCGAGTATCAGACTATACATCAGTGTTACAATCGTGAATCTCATGAAGGTGAGGCAAATCATCTCATCACGATTCTTACGGCGCTTGCATTTCTACTAACTAGAAGACTTCTACAACTAATTACTTTTAATTGCGTGGATATACTTGCTACTTTT
>CAUYQV010094378.1:0-14502 GCA_963574575.1 Galagoides demidoff
ACGGTAGGTGTGGTCCCACCAATTACCCTCCCTCCACTCATCCTCTCCCCTCCCTCTCCCCTTTTCCCCATATTCTTGGGCTATATTTATATACACACACATATGAAAGCTATAAATTGGTTTCATAGCAGGGCTGAGTAACTTGGATACTTGTTCGTCCATTCTTGAGAGACTTGGCTAAGAAGAGTATGTTCTAGCTCCATCCACATAAACATGTAATATCCATCTTTCTTTAGGGCTGCATAATATTTCATTTTTAGCTTCATTTCTATTAAATCATAAATTTCCAAAATTGCACAACAGGAGAAGCCAAGTGTAACTAACCCTTATGCACCCATCACCCGGCTTCATAGAGACCAACACATTAACAGACTGTATTTTGTTTAAAGCTGCTGCTTGTTCTCCTCCTTCACTTTCCTCTACCTCCTCCTCCTGTTCTTCTTGTACATTTTGAAGCAAATCCTTGCTAATATAGTTTTCTGTGCTACTTCACTATATTTTATATGATTTTGAGAAAAGCCATTTTAATCCATTTCTTTGATCTGGAACTTTTTTTTTTTTTTTTTAGTTTCCAATCTAAAAATTGAACAAGAAGACAAGGTTGCGATTGTGGGAAGCGGATGCAGTTTTCCAGGAGGTAAAACGACGACAGCAATAACAACAATCTTATTCTATATAATGCCTAAATAACTGTATCTTTAATACTCACCTTTTAATATAATCACAATAGTATTGCCACACCTAATAAAACTAACAATGATCTCACGGTATCATCTAAAACCCAGTTTATGTACAAATTTCCGCAACCATCTGTAAGTGCCATTCCCAACCCCTGGGCAGCAGAGCTCCGCCTCCTCCCCCACCTCTCGCCTTCACCTGAGCTGGTAGAAAAATTGTCTTCCTGAAACTTAAGAACCACCTACACAGCAGGAGGTGAGTGGAAGGCAATGACATGTGTGTTTATAGCAGCTACCCACCGTGGCAACAATGCCTGAGCCCTGCCCCCTCACCCCACACACAGACCCCCTCCCATCCTGGAAAATTTGTCTTCCTTGAAATCCATCCCTGGAGCCAAAAATGTTGGGGACCACTCATTTAAAAAGTGTTTTCTAGTGGATTTGTTCAAATCAGGATTCAATGAGGTTATAGACATAACATGCTTGGTAGTTCTCTTAAATTTCTTCTAAATCTATGAGAGTTCCCTTTACCCACTTTTTTTTTTGAGACAGTCTCACTCTGTTGCCCAGACCTCAGCCTAGCTCACAGCAACCTCAAACACCTGGGTTCAAGCAATCCTCTTGCCTCAGCCTCTCCAGTAGCTGGGACTACAGGCTCCCACCACAATACTCAGCTAATTTATTTTTATTTTTTATTTTTTTTATTGTTTGTGATTCATTGAGGTACAAAGAATTAGGTTATACTGATTGCTTTTGTTAGGTAAAGTCCCTCTTATAATTATGTTCTGCCCCCAAGAGGTGTGCCATATACCATGACCCCCCCATGCCCCTTGCTCCTCCCCTCTTCCTCCTTCCCGCTCCCCACTCCCTCATGCCTCATTCCCCTAACCCTCACCTTGGACTAGATCTTCTACTGCCTTCATATTAGAATTGAGTACAATGGATTCTTGCTTCTCCATTCTTATGATGCTTTACCAAGAAGAATGTGTTCCACCTCCATCCAAGTTAATACAAAAGAGGTAACAACTCTACCTTTTGTAGTGACTGAATAGTATTCCATGGTATACATATACCACAGCTTTTTAATCCATTCCTGGGTTGGTGGGCATTTAGGTTGTTTCCACATTTTGGTGATTATAAATTGAGCTATGATAACCAGTCTAGTGCAAATGTCCTTATGACAAAATCTCAATACTTCTTTCCCAAGAGGCTGTATTAGTTTGCAGTCTCACCAACAGTGTAAAACTATCCCTCTCTGTGCACACCCACTCCAGCATCAGCAACTCTGGGACTTTGTGATGCGGGTTATTTTTACTGGGGTTAAGTGATATCTCCGTGGTTTTGGTTTACATTTCTCTAATAATTAGGGACAATGAGCTTTTTTTCATATAATTGTCAGCTATTCATCTGTCTTGCTCAGAGAAGGATCTGTTCGTGTCTCTTGCCCAGTGATGGGTGGGATTGTTTGTTCTTTTTTTTGTTGTTGATTAATTTGAGTTTGCTATAGATCCTACATATCAAACCCTTTTCAGATTCATAATATACAAATAACTTTTTCCATTCTGAAGGCTATCTATTTGCTTTAGTGGTTGTGTCCTTAGCTGTGCAAAAGCTTTTCAGTTTAATTAAGTCCCATTTGTTAATTTTGTTGTTGTTAAAGTTGCCAATGAAGTCATCTTCCTAAAATCCTTCCTCAGGCCAACATCCTGAAGAGTTTTCACAAGAGATGGCAGCTCGATGCATGTTATTGACTCTGAAGGCCTGCCTGCCAGCAGGACAAGATGTAGAGGTGGAAGACAGTGATATTGATGATTTTGACCCTGTGTAGGCCTAGCCTAATGTGTATGTTTGTGTCTTTGTTTTTAACAAAACTGTATCCAAAGTAAAAAAAAAAAAAAGCTTATAAAATAACGATATAAAGAAAGAAAATAGGGCAGCGTCTGTGGCTCAGTGAGTAGGGCGCCAGCCCCATATACCAAGGGTGGCGGGTTCAAACCCGGCCCCAGCCAAACTGCAACAAAAAAATAGCCGGGTGTTGTGGTGGGTTCCTGTAGTCCCAGCTACTAGGGAGGCTGAGGCAAGAGACTCAACTAAGCCCAAGAGCTAGAGGTTGCTGTGAGCTGTGATGCCACAGCAGGGTGACAAAGTGAGACTCTGTCTCTAAAATAAAAAAAAGAAAGAAAATATTCGTATACAGTTGTATAATGTATGTTTTAAGCTAAGCATGGTTCCAAAAAGTCAATAAGTAAAACATTACAAAGTTTATCAAGTAAAAAGTTGTAGTAAATTAAGTTTAATTTATTATGCAGAAAAATATTTTTAAATAAATTCAGTGTAGACTAAGTGTATAGTATTTATATAGTCTACATAGTAGACATAGTAATGTCTTAGGCCTTCATATTCATCCACCACTCACTCACTGACTCCCATAGAGCAACTTCCAGTCCTGCTAGCTCCACTCATGGTAAGTGCCCTATACAGGTGTACTCTTTTCTTAATCTTTTATACTGTATTTTTGTTGTACCTATTCTATGTTTAGATAGACAAATACTTAATGCTTAGATGCTTGCTTCTTTCTGGTTACTTAATAGCTTCCAAATTTTTGTGTTAGATTTTTGGCATGCTACAAAGATGAGCAATGCACTTTTCCTTTTAATTTTATTTTTTATTTCAGGTTAATTTGAGAGTATAAAGAATTAGGTTACAATGTTTGCATTTGTTAGGTCTAGTCCCTATTGTAGTTGTGTCCTACCCCTAGGGGGTGTGCCATATACCCATACATTGTGCCTGTTACGTGGGAGCACACCAATCACTCTCCCTTCTCCCCTCTCCCTCTCCCTCCTTTGCCCTCCATTTTTCCTTTTATTATCATTATGAATTCACAGTTTAAATATATTTGATGTATTTAAATCTCTTACAAATCTCCCCTTTCTTCAGGCGTAATGGTATACTCCTCAAGTTGGTTCTTTTTGATATGACCTTAATAGTGCTGATACCTTCCTGGCTTTCTGCCTTGAAAGGATGTACCTTGCTCATCTTTTACATTATCTGTTCCAAACCAAGGATCCGGCACTTTACCAAGAATCCCTGGTTAATAGGAGATATATGTTAAGATCACAATTTGGGTACCTGAAGTGCTCTTTGTTCTTAGTTTTCCATTGCTTCTAGAGCCTTTCCTGTTGCAGAGCTAGGAAATGTCTTTTGTTGTTTGTTGTTTATTTAAGATAAAATAGATCATGCATGCACACTGATAATTCCAATTCCAATTTGGACAGACAGGTTTTATTTAACCTGATCAAGTTTACATATGCTTCTTGTCTCTATCATGACGATATATGGGTTCCCAATGACATCAGATAATTATTAACTTTCTTTATCCCACAACACATACATGGCCATTTCAGAATAGTTAAGAAATGATCACCAACAATGTTATAGTCATTCCTTTCATTTTGTTTTGATATTTATGGATTACCTTTTGAAATTATTTATTTATAATTAGGGAAAATATTTACATGGCTCCAAAGTGAAACCTACAAAGTAAGTATAGGCACACCTGCCATGTCTGTTCATCTCTTCTTCTGCTATAAATATTTGGACACATAATTTAAGAGAGAAGATAGAATTGGGAATTGAGGGGAAAACACTTGAACTCAGAAGTTAAAGTTTAATCACTGTAGGAAAGTTGTAGGTCAAGACTTGGAAATATTCTGATTAGGAAGCTAGAAAAGAAAGTGGAATGATTTAAAATATTCATTGAATTGGTCAAAAGGGAATAATGATAGAACATTTTATGAACATGAGAAAAGATTATACAAGAGAGAGTGGGCATCAATGTCAAAGTCAGCAGAAAATCTTGGTAAATTTTACCGAGGTAAAGCTCTCAATAATGAGGTGCCTTTTTAATTTCAGAGAGAGAAGCTTCTTTGAAGGAGCAAAGCAGATTTTCAAAGAGTAAAAAGGGATTGAGTGGAAAGGAAATGGAGAAAGACAGCATAAAAACCTCGTGGTGCTGAGCGTTAGAAAAAATAGGAAGAGGAAACACACAGGGCTGTTTTTAGCTTGAGAAATACAATCAAATGGAGATTCTTTATTTTCCTAGTAAGGAAAATCTTAAAGTCAAAGAAAATTATCATAGGAGTTACAAAGGAAAGAAAGAAATGCTGTAACAAATCTCTCAAGAGTGAGAAACAGATGAATTCAAGGACAAACAATGACCCACAGTTCAGTATTTGTGTACAGAGGTGGGTCCTCTAAGTGAGAATTATGGTACATTTAGCTTATTGCAAGGAAGCATATAATAAATACAGATGTGGGCTATTTCTATATCAAAGTTGACTTCTTCCACAGAGACTGATCCTGGTCAATAATCTACCTGACAACAATATTCCTGACAATATATATACCTGACAATAATATACCTGACAACAATATTCCTAGTCAATAATATTCCTAGCCAATATTCCTGACAATAATATACCTGACAACAATATTCCTAGTCAATAATATACCTGACAACAAAACAGAACAAAAAATACCCCATGCCAGACTTACTGTCCTAATTTAGGAATCCTTCAAAATAAGTCCAGGCCATTACTAATTTCTTCTGAGTAGACTGGAACACAACCCACACTCCCTACTGTACTCCTAATTTTCTGTAGAATGGCTGTATCTTATTATTTTGGACATTTTAAGGTCATCTCAACTTGCCATGCTCACACCTTTGTTATCCTTGGTCACTACCCAGGTTGTAAAATCCCTAGGTTACCCAAACTCTTTCAAATCTTATTTCTGCATTGCTGCATACAGGCCTATCTTGACTATACTTCCGTGTTCCTTCTTTGTCTTAAACCTTCCCACTGTGTCCTCTGAGAACTCGTATTTCATGGTAAACTGCCTTATATCTTCAACCTCTTTGCGAAATATTTCTGCCACCTCCTAGCCCTAATCTATATTCACCACTGTTATTTCCAAACCATCATTCTTTTTCTGTTCCTGACAAATGTTCTTTTGAGGACATGCTGTCTTACTGAACCTGTCATTCATTAACATCTTATCTTTTGTCAGTTTTGCAGCTTGGTTTGTCAGTTACTTGACATGGTCAGTAAGAAACAAATGGGCATATGGCAAGAAAAGTTGCTGAAGAAGAGCATGGAATACTATTGGAAGGACAGAATGAGACTAGATAGGGGGCAGGTGGACTGAAAGAGTAGGTAATGACTCCTGGAATAATAAATAAGGTCTATGGTATGTTGGAGTAAGCTCACACCAGTTCACAGAACCATATTTTAAATTTCAGAAATTTTGTAAGCAACAGACATCACATTAGCAGCGCTGCAAGTGTAATAAATCAGAACCATTCTCCCCTCCAAGACCTAGCTGTTAAACATTCATCAGCATACCACTGGGTGGTAGGGAGGAAGAGGAAAATACAATACTAAAAGGATATAAGGTCAAAAAAGTTGAAAACAAATTTCACATAATTCACAGTTGTATCTAGTACCAATCTTACCATAAAAGCTAAGCCAAGAAGTAAAAAAAATAAAGTAGACTTAAACAGTATATCCCAAAGTGGCAAGATTAAAGATAGATTCTAAAGAAAAATGATGGGAAAATATCTTTCTTTTAACTTAACAAATATGATGCATATTTATTAATGAGGCCAAATAACAACTGTAAGGAAACAAATGAAGAGAATATTAGCACATTCACCTATGTTACTAGGTACTCACATGTTGAACTCAGTACACAATATTTATTATGTGCTTAATCAGAGTACTGGGTACAGCTTTGGTTTTCAAAGACTTTCTAGGCAAAGCACCTAGAAATCAACAAGACTAATAAGAATATGAAGTCTATACGACTCTCAGGAGCATCTATTCAATGATAATACAATGGGTGGTATTTATATCCTGCCTCTCTTTACCCACTGAATGATATTGTGCAAGTCCATAACTTCTTAGAACTAAGCTATGATATGGAAATTGAGATACTTGTCTCTTTTTAAAAAACTTTCAGATTAACATGGAGGTAATATGTGATTCGTTTACATAGTTTGCTTTTGTAGGGTTAAAGTTCTAGTTGTAGGTTTTTCCTTTACCCAGGAAGTGTGCAGTATACCCATGCAACGTACCCTTGGGTGAGACTTTACCCATACCCTTTCCCGTCCACTTGAGTTTGAGTTTTTTCTTCCATGTCAGCTACCTATCTCTTAGTGAAAATTACTCAAGATAATACAGTTGAAAGCATTTAGCCTAGTGCCTTGGCTATAAAACATATGAAAATATCCCATTTCCATCTCCTCTCTACCCATATATTTTTCTTCTCTGTGAGATAAGGCTAAATGCATATTACTGAGAAAATGAAGATGTGAGGTCAGAGGACCTAAGTGTATGAGAGAATTTCTCAGTACTTCCTTATTTTTCACACTGTTGAGATGCTGTGATTCCAGGGTGGCCACTCTATAAAGGGCCACAGAGTACATATTTTAGGCTTGGCAGTTCACATGATCTCTCTTGCAACTACTCCACTCTACTGTCGTAGCACAAAAACAGTCACAGACGATATATTAGTGAATGAATGTGGCTGTGTTTCCATAAAACTTTATGGATTTTTTTATTTTTATTAAATCATATTTGTGCATTAGTTTGATGTAATCATTCCAAATTGTATTAAAAAATAAACACATTGTACCCCCACAAAAGCATAAATGTATTCATGATCTATTTGTATATGACTTAATAAAAGGAAATAAATTTTAAAAAAAAAACCTTTATGGATTCCTGAATTCAAATTTTGAACAATTTCATGGCCTGAAAAGCTCTTCTTCTTTTGATATTGTTGGACAAGTTAAAATGTAAAAATCACTCTGATCTCACAGAACATATGAACACATGTGGAAAGCCAGATTTTGTCTGTGAAGTATAGCTTGCTGACCCCTGCTCTAATTTCTATACTTCAGGGATAAAGTAGGATATACCAGTTGTTTTGAAACGTAATTTTAAACCTTGGAACTCTTTTCTCCAATAAAAACTTGCATGACAACTACCTGTTAACAGAATTTATATGACTAAAATAAGAATGAGGGTCTAGCATCCTTACCACTGCCACAGGATTCTACCCTCCCACCAGCATGCACACACACACACAATTTCCTGAAGGGTTTATATGAGGCATATTTTTGGAAACCATGGCACGAAACATCAAAAAGAAATACTGACCATTTCTCAATTTCAGTATTGAGTAAAATGTATAAATGCCAATTGTTAATATGTAATGAAAATGCGTCTACCCCTGTAATATTCTGAAATAAAATAAAATGGCTCTGCTTGGTGTGGGGCTGTAATGAAAAGATAAATATACACTGCATTCCAAAAAGCACTAAAGAAAATGATTTGTCAATTGCAAGTATATAGAAAAAGAAATACCAACAATTTTGCACTATTTCACACCTCGATATTTGACCCAAATATGAACAAGGCAGGGAGACATATGTGAAAGAGTCCTCCAACTTGAAGATTTTTTTTTCCCACATTATACTTCTTATTTACACTTTTAGTCATTTGCCTGTGTACTCAACATTTCTCTCATCTGGGATAAGGTGCAGTAGTGTAGTCTTCATGTAATTTCTTCAGTTATAGTCAACAGTGTCTGCCAGTGCCTCAATGACCTAGGTTGCGGGCATTTGTGAAAGCTATGGCATAGCTTTAATGGGGCTAGGAGCCACCAGGCAGACAAGTTTTGCAGGCCAGTTCTTAGATGGGCTGGTTCTCAGGCCTCTGAGTTTTTTGAGTGGACAGGCTGAGGGCAGTGATGGGCCCTGGGCAGACCTGTCCTCTTGTCTGTGGGGTCTGCACGGCAGCTCTGTTACTGGAGCAGATGGGCTCACTGGCTGTTGGATCTCAGGCTTTGGGGAGAATGCATATTGGCTCCTTCTGTCTTGTGGGTAGCCTCCCCTCTGTGCTGGAATACCTGTTCGCTGTAGTCCTGGGCACTGTGTTGGCCCAGTAACTGAGCTGGGTTGTTGGCCCTGCACCTTTTTGTGTGGCTGTGGTGGAACGATATCATGACTCCAGAGATGTGAAGACACAGGGCCTCCTGGGGCCCTGGGGAGAATGTAGTCTGGCAATAGTTCTATCTTCAAAATAGTGTCATGCTGCCATAGCCTGTCTCAGGGCTAGGAGTGGAGATCCCAGTATGACTTAACTCTCTGGAATAATGTAGTTGCATGAACTCTAGGCAGCTCCCTACATTGGAGTCAGCACCTATGAGGTCTCTGGAGCTCTCCTGTAGCTAGGGTTATAGGCATCTGTGGTGGGAATGTGGATGGCTAGGGATCTCTTAGCTATTTTTTCCCCACAATGGGGAGTCCATTTGGGGGTCAAGCTGATTTTGGCTGGGTGCTTTTCTTGTCTGTTTATGCTGCCATCCTGAGATTCTGTTCTTCAGTGGGTCTTCATCACTTCCTTGATGAATATCAGCATTCTCCCAGAGAAACTCTGTTTGATATGTGGTTATGTATTTTTTCTTTTGGTCCTTCTTTGGGAAGGAGGTGAATATTGGGCACCTCTATTTAGCCATTTTGATGACCCTTGACAAGCAGTTTAATAAATGTTATAAAGCAGGAGTGTCCAACCTTTTATCCATCTGCCACACATTGGAAGAATAAGCATTATCTTGGACTACACAGTAAATAGCCAAACACTAATGAAACCTGATGAACAAAAAAAAAAAAAAGAAAAAGAAAGGTCCATGCATCTGTGCATACTTTTCCTGATATCCGATACCACAGATAAGCCAAAAAACGTCCTCACAAAATCAGCATGTAGCCCGTGGAACGCAGGTTAGACTGTTATAAAGTCTAATGCAATTTTAAGAAAGTAAATTGAGTGATTCCTCTAAGTCCTTCCCTTTTTGGTAAAGTATCATGAGTTTTCTCCTCCATGGGGCTCTGTAGACACATTTTCAACAGAATGTAGAAATGAATAAAGAGATGCCCGGAGAAGAAATGAATCTAAGACAAACTATTTGAAAAGCCACTAAAGGCTTTTCCACGTTGGCATGTGGAAAAACTTAAGCTACACTTTGGGACCTAAAGTCGACATAAAAATTGAAGTAAAAACAAACATGTTACAAAAGTCATCCTCCAGCACTAATGCTAGGTTAGAGTTGAACAGTCCTCTTATGCATATAATCCAGATTTCATGGATGAAAGCTTATGATGAGAAAATTCAAGGTACGATCTTTTGGTTTGAAAACAAACCAATAAACAAAGCAAAGTACAACAAAACCCCTTGGCTCGGTTTTTAGTTCTAGGGTAGTCACGTCATAGACTATGCAAAATCTCAGACAATGTGTGTGAAGCGAAACAAAACAGCTGAGAAGTTACACTGAGAGCCGATTTTAGCTCCTGTAGGAATTCAAAGTCCTTTTTTTTCAGGGCATTATGGAAATGGCAGTGCTTCTAATGTCTTTAATGATCATTTACTTGCCAACACTGAGAAAAATGACATATGAAATCAGACGTGAGCCAAATCAAATGACTGGCGTTTATTCATTAACCGCCATTGGCTTACTTTCCTGAAGCCTTCTATTTGCACTCTGCAGCCAAAGGCAAGAGGCTACTAGTGATGAGCAAGGAAAAGTATGAGGGATTTATTTCCCTGGCTCCTTTGTTATTTGACAAAAGTTAACAGGGGCTCACCTGAAGTCTATTACCCCTCCATGCCAATAACCATTCCCTCTGGCCTATCTTCAGGCCCTATGGTGGTAATGGCTCCCCGCTGACTATATTTGGGGGACTTTATTTTGGCTGTTTAATTTCCTTCAATCCTGCTCACAGACTTGCCAGTATTTCCCTCATTAAGCTCTTCTCAATTTTCTCACTAGAACATACCATCTATGTTCTGTGCTGACCGCGGGTCAGTCCCATTTTTTTCATTCTTATGATTTAACCAAGAGAGTTTTATTCATTGTTTTCCAACCAACTTTGTGTGTGGATGACCTTTGGATGACCTTTACTGCTAAAGTGTTTCAAGTGCTAGGGAATAAAAACAGAAAAAGAAAGATAAACAGGGACATATGTGGTGACAAGGGGAATTTTCTCTGCTATGGTGTTTAAGCTGTGTTTAAAAGCTATACACATGGAGGATGCGTATTGCGATACTCAAAAGACACCCTGAAATAATACTTAATGAAGAAACAAGAGCAAAAGCATTTCAGGAGTTTGGCTGTAAGTATTATCTTACACTATTTCTAGAGTGCCTCAATGTTGATTAACCCACTTGGAGCCACCTATGGGTTCTCTGCCCATGGTCTGACATATAGGGGAGAATTATATAGTGATTGTGCAAGCATGAAAGGAGGTAGGGATGGTCCAGAGAGAGAACTTTAGAAAAAACTAATTATATTAAGTGATAAAAGCAAGATTATGCTGCTAGTCAAAGTGTAAATTGGTAGAACCACTTTGAAAAAATGTTATCTAATTAAGTTAAATTCTGAACATGCCTTGAAACCTAGTAATTGCATTTTAGGTTTAGACCTAAAAATTCATTAAGAGGGGTGAAGGAAACTGTTCATACCAATGTTGTTTTTAGTATTCATTGATAGGGAAATATCTATACCAATAAAGAATCCATTGATATGAAAACAATAAATAAATATTGTATATTTAGAATATGGACTAATATAGCAGTGAAATGAAGTACACATATTTCAAAATGGATGATTCTTATCAACAAATTCTTGAGTGAGAAAGAAAATTGCAGAAGAATCCCTAAAGTGCAATATCACTATTTGAGATTCATCATACACAGGTAGTAAATGTACAAATAAAATTAACAGATAGTTTATACTAATTCAGGCGTGTGTCTACCTTGGGAAGTAAAATAGGGAAGGGGATCGTGTTGGAAAGAGCCATTTACCGTGCTCGTTAGGAACTTCAAATGTTGCATTTCTCAGGCAGGATAGTGAGTTCAAGGGTATTTATATTATCATCATTTGTATGTCTTACACGAGTATTATATTCTTTGGGTATATTAAATAATCATAAAAAGGCAAAAGCAACATAAAATTATTTGCAGTAAGTCGAGCTTTAAATATTATGCATAGAACATGTTATAAAAGATCTTAAATTAATAACAATTTCACTAAAATATGAAATTATGATTATTTTCTTCTGTCTTTTAAATTTCCTATAACAAATATAACTATATACTTTTTCAAGAAAAACGTATAATCAGTAATCAGCAGTCAATACTTGGCAGAACACTAATACCTAGTAAAGTTATTGTACTGAATCATCTCATTGATATCAAGATCTACTCAGAAGAAACTCAAACTAAAGATTGAGTCATAAGACTAAAAGACAAAAGGGAGAAGAAAGTACCTCCATGGAACAATGAGGGTGGCGCTTGTGGCTCAAAGGAGTAGAGCACTGACCCCATATGCCGGAGGTGGTGGCTTCGAACCCAGCCCTGGCCAAAAACTGCAAACAACAACAACAAAAACAATGAGAATGTCAACCTCCTGCAACAATTACATCAGAGGAGAAGAACTTCAAGAGACCATTAGAATAAGAAACTGCTTATGAGGCTGCAAAAGGTGACCTTGATTGTCCAGTCATGTTCTGTTCAGAACCATTATTTGGCTTTCACAGTTGCTGTGTATAGGAGCTATGTGATAAAGTCATGTTTAAAGGGGTTGTAGCTGTTCATTTTCATCTGCAGTCTCTCCTTTAGGCTGTTATTAAGATTTCACAGAGTTTGCAAAATGTCTGTCCCCTGAGACCTTGCAAAATGAGTGGCAAGTACAGAGATTTTTTTGATGCTCAATGTCAGGGAGGATGAGTCACCTAGCTGTGCTGCAGTCCAGAAACACCAAGACCTGTTATTACAATAACAGTTAATAACAAACGTGCCAATTATTTCACTTATAGTAACTGTTTCTCTAAGTGAGGTATGCACAATGCTATTTATTGATATATTGAGAGTGGTGTTTGATGACATCACTTGATTAAAATAAATAAGCTGATACCAGCATCATGCATTATAACGAAATATTCAATACTGATACTCAGAATTGAATCAGATAGCATGATTTTAGAAGCTATGGTTTCCCCATCATAACCCTTCCCTAGTATCGCACAAAAATAAACTGGGAAGAAGTACTTGGTCAGCCTGACCTCTTTTCTCCATGAGTACACGTGTCTTATCTTTATCTAACCATTTATACCATTTATTATTTCTATTAAGTTATGAGTAACTGAGAATTCCAATCTTTTAAAAATAGTGTCAGGTACAATATATTTCTTTAGAAAACTTCATCTGATCCCTTAACTAAACTCAGCTAAATATTCTTCCAAAATATCATAGCTTGAGACACTGTGAAGCGTGCTAGGAAAATTATTTGTGGACTTAATGCAATTAATTTGAAACCGGAAACAAAGAAACATTATAATAGTCTGTATATATAGTTTCAAAAACTCATAGAATATCTGGTTTGCAAATGGTCTTGAAGGTCAGCTAGTCCAACCATTCACAGCGCTTGACTCCTTCTCAAACTCCTCCATTTATTAGTCTCCAGGTCTTTCTTAAACGGTTGAAGGAAAAAGAGTATAAGAATTTGGGAAGCCGTCCACCTGAAATAGGAAGTACTAATTTACATATACATCTGTATGTTTAAAATATTACTTCACACATGTTTACTACTCCTTTTATACTCAGTATAGCATATATTACTGGGAATAATGCTTCCTTGGTTTTTTTTTTACAAGTATTCCTTTTAATAATAATTTGACATGTCTTGGAGGACTCAGAGCTTTCTCTTCCTTGACCTCCAAAATGAAATAATTAAAAGTGGCAAAGACCCTAGTTTCTAGGACATATGCAAGACTATTTTTTAAAAAAAGTACTTGAAATGATTTTCATCTCTTAAATTTATTCTGACCACCTGTATTTGGCCCAAGCAAGTCAAGGCAAATAGGCTTCTTGCCAAGATTGTGTTCTAAATAAGGACGACCCATGGAAAACTCACATGACCCTCCAAAAGCTGTATAGCATAGGAAAACAGGATAACCACCAGATAATTACCATTAGCTGTTTAGATTTATAGGACAATTCTAAGTTTTCTGTGTCAAAGAAAGTTTCATGAGAAGTGATTTTAGGACTCTTGCTTCCAGCTATAAAAAGTGCTTGGCAAATCATAGAGAATAAATGCTTTCCTGTCCTAAAATTTAACTTGATGCAATGACTGCAATCCTCTCATTAGAGAAGCAGAGCTTTGGGGTTTAAAGGCATCTCAGGTTTTAATATCCCTTGGCATCAAGCTCCCAACACAAATCCATTATAGCGTAAAGCTTTAGCGAGGGGTGACTGGTCTGGAATGAAACATCGGACAGGTTTTTGACGGATAGCCAGGATCTCAGATGCTAGAAGACACCGAACGGGGAAGACAAACTTCACTCTGTGCTGTTTTCTCAGGGTTAGCCCTTCCAATGTATATTACCTTACTTATCCTAAACTTTGATTTATCTTGAAATTCTTCCTAAGGACAAAGCAAAGGCAGCCAAGCACTTTTGTGAAACCAAATGTAACTAACTTTTTTCAAGGATCAAATCTCAGTGGTTAAATCTTGCGAGATGTCAACATAAAACCTATAGCCCATCATTAGTGACCTTTTCTTTTTTATTAATTGATATCTGTATACATTAATGCAAACATGGGGTACATTGTGCTGTTTTCATATACAATTTGAAATACTTTCATCAAGCTGGTTAACATAAATTTCATGTCATTTGCTTAATCATTGTATCAAAACATTTATATTC
>CAUYQV010094382.1:0-15879 GCA_963574575.1 Galagoides demidoff
TTCATGTCATTTTCTCAGTTATAGTTTTAAAACATTCTGATTCTACTCTTAGAGAGTTTCACTTGTACCCCTGTAAGATAGACCTCAAAAATGGTCCCTCCAATCCCCCTCCCTCCACCCATTCCCCCCTCCTTTCTCCCTCCCCCCTCCCCACATTCTTAGGCTAGCATGACTTCTTATTGGTAAAGTTAATTATCACCACTTAAGGCGGTAAATGCCAATTTTCTCTAATGTAGAAATTGTTATGTTTTCCTTCCTAAATTATATTTATTAAAAGATAATCTCTGACATCCAGCCCCCTCAAGAAGGAGGGAACTAAGCTCTATCTCCTGGAAAGACTATCACAAATGTGTGGATGTATGCTAAAAACACCACAGTAGCCAGTATTTGGTGGAAATACTGTGAAATACTTATTACAACAAATATCTTATTACTCCTTAATATTTTTCCACTGATTTTAGCAAGGATCAGTGTCCTGCCTATAATAATTATTACAGGGGTGAACTCATAATAACTTTCTATTTTCCTCATTCCTTCTACCTTTATTGATTGGAATTCTTCTCTAAGAAATATAATCATTTTTCTCCATTTATTTATTCATTCCTTCATTTGAGCAATCATTTATTTATAATAGTATGCACTTAGGAAAATTTGTTTTATTCTTGGGTTATAAAACCCAACACTATTGTTACTTATTTTGTTGCTCAAATTGTGTTGCTCTGGCTGCTTGGAGCTCTTTCACAGTACAATATCCACAGGGTACTTTACGGATTGCATTGCTTCCGTTTTGTCTGTTCTTTTAAGTACTTCCTAATGTTCTGGTACTAAAAATTACTCCAGATTCATCTTTATTTTTCCATCCCAAATCTTGAATTAGACATTCCTTCAAAAAGCCCTTATTCATTTCACTGGAGAATAATATTTAGAGACCAGATCTGGCAACTAGTTTAGCTTGTTGCTTCTGGGGTTTGAGATCCTCCACCCTTTCAGAGAATACAGCCAGGACATTTAAATATGTAAATTCTACTACGTAGACACACATATCTATAATTTGGGGTTGCCAAATAAAATACAAGATTTCCAGTTAAATGTGAATTTCAGATAAAAAAAAATGGTCTTTTTCAGTACACATATGTCCCAAACATTGCATGGGGCAAGCTTAAGTTAAAAAATTATTTCTTGTTTATTTGAAATTCAGATTTAACTAGATGTCCTGTATTTTTAGTTGCTAAATCCAGCAACCACAGTGTTTATTTCTGTGTATATCTTTTTGGAAGTATTTTAAAAGAAACAAATTCATAATGATATCACAATTCTAATCTGTCGCCAATGGATTTGTTTATTCTAACCTCTTCCCAGCCTTGCTTAATGCTAAATTCTTCCTTTGACAATGGAAAACCTGTCTCCTATTATCTACAGTATATTTACTTATTTGTTCAATCCTAGTTTACATGTAAAGTAGTTTAAGGGCAAAAATATATCCCTGTGAAAAGTAAATTGATCAACTAGATAATGGAATTTTTGTGGACAACTTTTATTATTCAGCTTTCCAGTATCTTCTAGACAAAATAACAACAACAACAAAATGTAGGCAATCTTTTCTTCCCTTACCACCTTCAGAAAGGTTGTATCATATAATAACATGCTCTGCTTAGGATTTACTTTTTTGAGTATGCATTCCATTCTAGGATTCCTTCAAATTTTAGTTAAAATTTGCATATACTGAAGTTATTCTTCATTGTTCACAGTTAAGGCATTCTTTGCCATTTACTCTTCTATAAATTTTGACAAGTAAATGAAATCTTGTAACCACCACCAGCACAGTACCATTCAAAACGGCTCAGTCACCTAATGGTTCTCTTACGTAACCTCCTAGTAGTCAACCCTTACTCTTACCTCCAATTTCTGCCAATGACTAATCTGTTTTTAATCTCCATGGTTTTAACAGAATTTCATATAAATACAATCATCTATGATGTAGCCTTTTGAGTCTGTTTTATTAGGCAAAGTACATTAAGATTCAGTGATTCATGCTATTGCAGGAATCAATGACTCATTCTTTTTATTGCTGAGTAATATTTTATTGTTTGTATGTATTGTTGTTTTGTTATCTATTTATCTGTTGAAAGATATCTGAGGGTTTTTTTCTAATTTTCATGGATTATAAATATTCACAGAATGCTTTTTGCATGAGCATAAATTTTCAATACCTATGCCTGAAGTCATCAGGTTTTATAGTAACTGTGCATTTAAATTTACAAGAAAACTTTGTTTTCCGAAGTGAATGCACTATATTTCTCCATCCTGCCGGCAATGAATTAAAGTTCCTATTGCTCTGTGCTCTCATTAGCGCGTGGTATTATCAGCTTTTTTCATTCTAGTTGTTGGAATACACCTGTAATACTATGGCATTGTAGTTTTAATTTGCATTTCCCTAATAAATAATGATGTCAAACATCTTCCTATATTTTTATCTGCCATTTGTGTATCTTCTTGATGAAGCATCTGTTCAGATTCTATTTCTTTTATTTTATTTATATGTATGCACACAGAATTTTAACAGTTCTTTATACATCCTAGAAACAAGCCCTTTACTGATATATATTCATAAATATTTAATTTCAGTATGTAGGTTGTCTTTTCATTTTCTTTATAGTGTCTTTAGCAGAGAAAATAATTTAACAAAGAACAACACATCGATGTTTTCTGATATGTTTATGTTTTTGGTGTTGTATCTAAAACCTCATTGCCAATTCCAAGTTTAGGCGGATTTGCTCCTATGTATTCTTTTAGAAGTTTTATAGTTTTACATTTTAAACTTAGGACTATGATCCATTTTTACATAAGGTATGAAATAAATGTTGAGGTTTTGTTTTTGTTTTTATTTTGGCATATTTCTTTTCTTTTTCTTTTTTCTTTTTTTGGCCAAGGTTGGGTTTGAACCCACCACCTCTGGCATATGGGGCCAGCACCTACTCCTTTGAGCCACAGGTGC
This sequence comes from Galagoides demidoff, assembly GCA_963574575.1. NCBI lineage: Eukaryota > Metazoa > Chordata > Mammalia > Primates > Galagidae > Galagoides > Galagoides demidoff. Next base: position 2,996 of record CAUYQV010094382.1, read on the forward strand.
TGCCCTGCATAAGATATTTCTAATATTACAGCACCACTACTTGAAAACACTATCCCTTCTTCACCTAATTGCTTTTGTATCTTTGTCAAAATCAGTTGACTAACATAATGGTCTACATTTGTGTGGACCGACTTCTGTGTCCTCTACTAAGTTTGTTGATATCTCTCCTTTCACCAATGCCACACTAACTATTATTGCAGCTTTATAGTAAGTCTTGAAATCAGATAATATGTCTTCTAAATTAACCCTCCTTTTTCAAACTTGATTTGGCTCCTGTAATTCCTTTGCCTTTTGTGTAAGTTTTGCAATCAGCTTATTGATCTCTAAAGAGAGAAAATAAAGTTTTCTGGCATTTTGATTGGAATTGCATTAAATCTATAGATCAAATAGGGGACAACTGACATCTTAATATCATTCAGTCTTCTAATCCATAACGACATGATATATTTTTTCACTTATTTAGATATACTTTGATTTCTTTCTTTGGAGTTTTACAGTTTTTATAATTCAAAACTGCATTTTTTTGTTTAACACCTTATAAACATTTCAGTTTTTGAGCAATTTTAAGTGATATTTTAAAATTTGCCTTCAGTTCCAATATGGTTGGTTTTGAATACTGATTGCGTGTCTTGCAAAGTGGCATTAATAGATCTGCGTGAATGTCCCGTGCACACTAGAGCAGGGTGTTTTCTTCTGTCCTCTGTAAATGCCCAGTAGGGATGTTTTGTTGACAGTGTGACATGGGTGTTCTGCGCCCTTCCTAACCTGGCCTGGTTTGTTCTATCATCACTAATACACAGGTGCTGAAGTCTCCAGCTACAAGCGTGTGCATTCTCACACCTTCTGATTAAACTTAATTCCGAGGCAGGCACCAGGCTGTGCCTAGGTGCTGTAGCCTTCAAAATAGTTTCTGTTCTTGCTGGACATGGTGGTTTGCACCTGTAATCCCAGCACTCTGAGAGGCCAAGGCAAGTGGATCACCTGAGCTCACAGGTTCAACACCAGGCTGAGCAAGAGGGAAACCCCATCTCTAAAAATATTTGGGCATTGTGGTGGGCACCTGTAGTCCCAGCTACTGGGGAGACTGAGACAAGAGAACCGCTTGTGCCCAGGAGTTTGAGGTTGCTGTAACCCCAGGGCACGCTACTGATGGTGACAAGTGAGTCTCTGTCTCAAAAAAAAATGTTTCTGTTCTTCCTCCAGTGGTGATGCATGGTCTGCTAGGTCCAGCATCTACTCATGCCCCTGCCTAGAGGTGGAGCTTCCCCCGACTCTCATCAGCCAGGGCAAAGAGTTTCCACCAATGATCTAAGTGACAGTTTTTGCTGCTCTTTCTTGTGTATATTTAAAACTTCTGTTTAACAGCAGAGAGAAGACAAGGGTCTGGGTGGCATTTTGGCAGTGATTACTATTCCCCTTCCCCAACCCAAACCAGAGGGAACCTTTCTCAGTATTCTTCCCAGTATTCCCTGTGAGCACTTGGTGGCTTTCAGGGAGGAAAACCCCCCATCCCACAAAGGCTTCGTGCCATCATGCTGGCCTGTACTTGGTTTTTAACAGCATCTTTTTCAAATTTTAACTACATTAAAAAAAATAGCTACATCTTCTTACTGGCTTATATGGTGTCTGGGTCCTAGTAAGCAGATTCCAGAATCCTGCCTTACCCTACTTTTAACTTAGTCATTTGCTCTCTAACTGCAGTTTTCTGATGGGTTCAAGAAAATTCCTTAATTCATACTTTGTCCAGCTTTTTTCTATTCATAAGGGTGAGAGCAAAGCCCTCTAGCTCTCCACATTGTTGAGCTCTCAGCTGACATTTTAAAAGATCCATTATATATCCTCAAGGATATTACGGAGACTAGACTGCCTTTACTCAGCCCAAAGAACATTCTGGTTTGCAACAATGCCACCAATATGGAAATAAGTGAGTCCTTATGTCACCAATATATAGGTTGGCAACAAATGGTACAGAAGATGATAATAAAAATTATTCAACATCAAATTACAAAAGCTACAACAGATGTTTTGCAAATGTTAATGGCTTAGCTGTTCTAATACTAAAACATACTTTATTTACAGAAAGGTCAAGAACACCAGGAATGAATTTCATGAGACTGATATGAACAGTTCTATAAAAAAGAAACTACAGCCCAGCATTTACATGTAGTGTCACTATACTAGTCGACAGTTCAAAGTGCGGGCATAGCACTCAGGAAAAGAAATGGTAAGAAATCAGAAGAATGTGAACAGAGTTCAAAAAGCAACCTCCAAACCACCCTTCAAGGCATAGCCAGAGAAGAATTCACTCAATTGTCACTTTCACAAAATGTTTGGATGCAGGTATGTTTATAAAGTGATCCCAGTAGTAGTTTATATCTCAGCTTTGTATAAGCCAGTGTATAAAATTATAAATATGTTTATAGATAGAATATATTATAGAAGCCAAAACAGAAAAATAAATGTTATATATAACCACAAGTGCCTGAGGAACAGGGATCTTAATTTGTACTCTGAGCATTTTTATGGGTGCCGATTAGCAAGCTTGGCCAGGAACTAGAGATAAATGTTGCCTTATGTAATAGTGAGAAAAAAAACTGAGAGCAAGGTACTTGGCAGTAGGCCAGGGTCCCACCAGGATAGTAGCCACAGAAGCCACTAGGTGGGAAATAAATGTTGTGATTGTTAAGTTACTGTAAGGGAACAAGGTGACCCTTTAGCAAAGCTTGAGTTAAAAAACTGTTTCACATTCTTTCCTTTTATCCACAGTGCTCTGGGGTGTTATGATCCCAGAGCAGAAGCTTTTCCACATTTGGATCAACCCCAGGGCAAAGATAAAGGACTTTGTCCAAAAACAGGAATCAGTGAAAAGAAACTTAAGAATGAAAATTCCTTCTCCCTTTCCTGCCCCTGCTCTATCCCTTAGAATGCAGGGAAGTCTTGAAAGGCTATTAGATTTCCATGGTTTTGAAATGAGGTTACCTCCAAATCTCCTGTGTTTGTTTACCACAATCTATCCATGTCTAATTCCTTTTTAAATTTAATTTTTAGCTCTTTGAGGATTCTAAAAGTAGACCTTCCATTTGATTCTGCAATCTCATTACTGGGTATCTACCTAGAAGAAAAAAAAAATCATGTTATCACAAGGACATTTGCACTAGAATGCTAGAATGTTTATTGCAGTTCAATTCACAATCACCAAGACATGGAAGCAACCCAAGTGCCCATCTGCCCATGAATGGATTAATAAGCTGTGGTATATGTATACCATGGAATACTATTCAGCCATAAAAAGATGGAGACTTTACATCTTTTGTATTTACCTGGATGGAATTGAAGCACCTTCTTAGTAAAGTCTCAGAAGAATGGAGAAGCAGGAATCCAATGTATTCAGTACTAATATGAAACCAATTAATAAATGAAGGAAAGAGCCTGCCTCCTCTTCTATCCATGCAGCTCCAAACATAGGACCACAGTCTCCAAAGGAAACATGATGACCCAGGTGGGACGTGTGGAACAACATATTTCTGGAAAAGTCATCACAGCAATCTATTTATGCTGGTTCCTAACATGGATTATAGCACATTGTGTTTTGTAAGGAGATCTTCTCTCCCTCAGTATAACCCAGTGAACATGCAGTGCTATTCTCAGGGAACTGAGGCCTTCTGGCACAAACCCTAAAGCACTACTTACCAGCCACACCTGTATCCTCTCCTGCTAATCAGCACACCAACACTGCCCACCTATAACCACACAGAATCAGCAAGCCTGGGTATTGGTATCTTCTCCAGGTGTCCTCAAACTACAGCCCGGCCCACGGGCCACATGCAGCCCACCTAGGACATTTATCTGGCCCGCTGGGTGTTTTTGCCACCGCTGCCTGGCCTGCTTAGCAGCTGACTCGTCCTGGGGCCCACAGTCCAGCCCTACAATGGTCTGAGGGACAGTGAACTGGCCCCCTGTTTAAAAAGTTTGAGGACCCCTGTGACATTCCTAGTAATTATATAAGAAAAAAATCTTTTAAAGTTCTTTGAGAAAGAAAAACCACTTTTCTTTAAGCTAATTGCCTGAAAACCTGAAAATAAGAAACTTAAACAATACCATTTATTACTGAAAATATTTATGGATATTGACAAATCATTAACTTTTTTAAGCATTAAGTTTCACATTTGTTTTAATTATAAACAAAGGAGGATACTGTGTTAAATTCCCTACAAAAATATTCAAGAACAGAACATGACATATTTAAAACTATATTATTAAAAAACAGTGTTCCAATATTATCTCTCTGTGGTAGGTTAGCTACAATTTTCACTTCACAAATTTGTCTTTGGTATCTCAGTTTTCTAAGTAGTGTGAATTGAAACTGTGAAAATAATATGGAGATTTGGTTGTTCCACAACTGGGCTCTTTGTAGCAGATATTGATCCTCCCTGAGTTAGAAAGCTGTTTTCTCCCACACAGCCTCAGTATTCTAGAATTTTTTAAAAATTAAATGTTATTTTAAAAATAGCCAGGAAGCTACTGAATATGTAGAGGTATATACTATCTTAGGTAAATCAAAAAGGTCACAAGCTTGGAAGCAAGAGTTGGTGCATTTTAAAGTGGCTTTTTTAAAACGGGCCAAAATGATTGCTTTATAAAGAGATCAGTTGGTCAAATTTATTCATCTTACAAATGAGAACACTTTCATTGGAGAGGCTAAATGATTTTCCTAAAATCATAAGGAAAATGAGATAGCTAGAAACAATTTCTTTTCCATTTGCTCATTTTAATAGGTGTCAGATGTAGGTAAAGCAAACTAAACTTATAATTGAAATCTTGGCTTGTCTCACACAATTAAATGTCATTTATCATCCATAGGCAATGCAAAAAAAGAAATGGAAGGAAGGAAGGGTGGGAGAAGTGAGGGAAGGCAGGCAGGCAGGCAGGCAGGAAAGAAGGAAGGAAGGCTGGGAGGGAGGGAAGGCAGGCAGGCAGGCAGGTAGGAAATAAGGAAGGAAGGAAAGAAAGAAGGAAGGAGAAAGGAGGGAAGGAAGGGTGGGAGGGAGGGAAGGAAGGTAGGCAGGCAGGCAGGCAGGAAGGAAGGAAGGAAGGAAGGAAGGAAGGAAGGAAGGAAGGAAGGAAGGAAGGAAGGAAGGGAAGGAGAGAAGGAAGGGTGGGAGGAGGGAGAGAAGGACGGCAGGCAGGCAGGAAGGAAGGAAAGAAGGAAGGAAGGAAGGAAGGAAGGAAGAAAGGAAGGAAGGAAGGCAGGCAGGCAGGCAGGAAGGCAGGCTGGTGGCCAGCCAAACTAGGTCAAACTAGGAGGCGAATTGTGGTGAATTGAAGAGAAATAAATTTTATTTTAGAAACTGGCTCCAAATTCCATTCTATTTTTAAAGAAAATACCTTGATAGAATCCTGAGGAGGGAAAATACCAAGACCTTGGGGACATATTCTATATGGAAACTGCAAAGTGAAGAAATAGCTAAACTGCTCTACATAACCATTTAAAAGAAATTTAGGGCTGAGTGAAGAGCCTGCAGCTGAGAAGAAATGAGTTCAAATACCACAGCAGGATGTTGGACAATAAGAATAGAAGTAAAAATGTTGACAAAAGAGTGTGTAAAATCTTACAGAGAACAGTTACATTTAATTTCTTCTATATGCTAACAACATAAGGAAGAAACACGTTGTCAGTATTGAGTCAAAAAGAGAAAAAAGACAAAGATGGCTGATGAGACACGACAGAATGGATTTTGGAGAAGGAGCAGGTGCCCAGCCTGCCAGAGACAGGCAGGCTCGAGGAAAATTGAGGAGAGAGCAGAAAGAGGACCAGTGGAAAAGACCCAGGCACAAACCAAGGGTCAGGAGGACCCTCTCTTTCCTCCATGAGCCCTCGGAGTCCAGCAGGTGACCAGGATTCTTGGAGGCTTTTCTGCCCCCAAGAGCCCAGTCACAGCAGCAGCAGGGAACAGTGGGGAGAACTGGAGTGACCCGGAGACTGGTATTTCTGTGTGGGTAGGGCTCCTCCCTAAGGAGCACGCCCGGTGAGGCCGGACACCCAACCCTCCTCCGTCCAGACCCTTCTTCCTCTCCTCCTCCCCAGCCACTGCAAAGGGAAGCCCTGTCTGAGCTGAGAATCTGGCAAGTACCCACTCCCCCCCACCCCACCCCCACACACGAGGGCAGGGGCTGCCAACTGAGGTTCCCAGAGAGAGCCGGTCCTACACCTTTCCACCGTGAACCAGTGGTGGACCCCAGGCGCCTGAGCCCTCAGCTCCCCACCTGATGGTGTTTCACAGAGATAGGTGCACACAGGCAGGGCAGACAAGTAGGGAACACCTATGCCTCCCAACCTTAAGTGGGCTGAGGACACAGCACAGAGATCTGGGGCATGGACTCAGGTGATGAAGAGACCCTTGTGAACAGAACTGACGGGAGAAAACTGTGGAGTTCCGAGATTCGACAACCTGGGGGAGTCAAAGGTACAAGCTGCAGTGTTGGTTCTAAGACTGTGACCAGTCCTAGACCCTCAGGTGTTACATTTCAATGCTCCAGGAGGTAGGTGAGTCCCAGGAATTTCTGGCTAAAGGCTCACCCCACCAGCCTCCCCCCCCCCCCCCGCCCCACCCACAGGAAAACCACCATGTTGGATTAAACTGGGTCCTCTGCATAGGAAGAGCCTGTCCCTGGGTTCCATAGCAACCAGGTGCATGTGGGACCTGGGACTGAACAGGAACTGTGGCCCCTCTCCTACCCATTCCAGCAGGGCAGAGAATCCAGCAAGCAGCCAACCCTGTCCAGAGGGCAGGTGCTGTGGGCCAAGGAATCCATGGAATGTGGGTCTCATGCAAAGAATCCAAAGAGTGACCATCACTTTCCAATGCACAGATGCCTCAGATTAGATTAAGGCTTTCTCCCTGGGGGAGTTCCATGCCCTCCAGCATTTTGCTGAATTGCATGCCAGGAGTCAGGCAAGCAGGTCACGGAAGGTTTGAGAACCAGATGTGAATCTCAGATGGCCCCATCTCCACGCAGACTTTCTCACTGGGGGTAGCCTCTGTGCCCCTCCCTAGTGGCTTTCCCTAGAAATCCAGGGAGCAGAACTTCAAACCCCAACTAAACAGCTACTGAACCAGCTGCTGTTGAGCCTGAGGCAAGCTTACCCAACTGAGCCCCACTCAGCCCAGCGCCCCTATCCACCTTCACTGTGGCAGAAATGAGGAGTCAACCAGAAATTCTAGCACTCCACCCACCACTTGAGACATTCCTGTGCTCCCCCAGAGAGGTTAGAGCTAGTCCAGGTCTCAAAAACAATACTGCAACTTGTTTCTTCCAGTATATGTCACCTCCTGACAGAGAAGTAAATTTGCACACTTTACAGAGCATCTACTGACTTATGGAATAAGATTGATTCTCTTCCTCAAGTGCTGCCTACTATCTCAGAGATGGAATAGGGCATGCTAATACAATTCATATGGCCAAAACATTCACAGGGCTGAAGAAAGAAAAAGGATTTCAAAGACCCCCATCCTCTCTCATCAAAGTGAAGTAGGAAATCTGTGCACACACTGAGCTCACCATGGTTTCAGCTTACAAACAATCAACTGAGAAAAACACCACACTAAAGCTATCTATGAGCAAGGCTTCTACCCAGAACACAGATCGCTATCAAATTACCCACAAACAAAGGCAAAGATTTTTACCCAACATATGCTACAAATATACCCATACAAGTGAGGTGAGGGGAAAAAGCCACATCTAAAAAAAAGAAAATAAAAAAAAAAAGAAGCTCCAGATGAGAAGGAACCAGTGGAAGAAGTCTGAAAGTATGAAAAATCAGAGTAAAAGGACCCCCCCCCCCACCCCAGGAAACACCAGCTCTTTAGAAATGGATATCATGGTTCGGCACTTGTAGCTCAACCAGCTAAGGTGCCAGCCACATACACCTAAGGGGGCGGGTTCGAATCCAGCCTGGACCCGCCAAAACAACAATGACGGCTACAACCAGAAAATAGCCGGGCACTGTGGCGGGCACCTGTGGTCCTAGATACTTGGGAGGCTGAGGCAGGAGACTTGCTTGAGCCCAGTAGTTGGAGGTTGCTGTGAGCTGTGATGCCACGGCACTCTACCCAGGGCGACAGCTTGAGGCTCTGTCTCAAAATAATAATAATAATAATAATAGAAATGGATATCAATCATAATGAAAATATTGAGATGACAAAGAATTCCAAATATGGATCATAAGAAAACTCAACAAAATTGAAGAGAAAGTGGAAAATGAAATCAAAGAAACTAGAAAAACAATTCAAGAAATGAATAAAAAATTCACTAAGAAGATAGACATATTAAATAAAAACTGAATTAACTCAGTCAGTTAAAAATAACGAATGGAGAATTAAGTGGAATGAACTTGCTATGGCTCCTATGAGAATTATGGGATTGTGCAAAACAGCCAAATATAAGAATCATAGGCATCCATGAGGGCAAAGAAGAAAATGCAGAAGGGCTTGAAAACCTATTTGAGGAAATCATTGAAGAAAAATTCCCTGGTCTTGCTGGAGATTTAGACATGCAGATAAAGGAAACTCAACAAACTAACTACCTGGGAGACTTATCACACAGAGGCAATCGCCAAGACACACAGTCATCAGACTGGCCGAAGTCAAAATTAAGGAAACATTTCTGTAAGCCATAAGGAGAAAAGAGCAAGTAATTCAGACTAAATGCAGATTTCTCAACAGCAACCTCATAAGCCAGAAGGGATTAGGTCCCTATCTTCAGTCTTCCTAAACTGTACTACTGGAAGTCTAGAATTTTGTGTCCTGAAAAACTAAGTTTCATACACAAATGAGGGAGAAATAAAGACATTTCCAGACAAGCAGACACTGAGTCAATTCAATTTGTCAAGACCAGATCTGCCCTACAGGAAATACTCTCAACTTCTTTATACATTAGTGGTTCTCAACCTTCCTAATGCTGCAATGTATTTTCATTGTTATAAAGGGGTAGCAAGCCACAGGTTGAGAAGCACTATTATACGTGGATTAGCATAATGGTTAGACATCAGTATACAACCACACTATAACTAAAGTTGAGAGCTCGTATAAAACAATAATGCAATAAAAACGACGAGATGAACAGAACAATATCCCCAATGACAATCCCCTTGGTTAACATGAATGGTTTAAATTCCCCCCTCAAGAGACATAGGCTGGCTGAATACATTTTAGAAATATATTAGACAAGTATCTGTTGTATATAGGAAACACATCTAACACAGAAGGACTCTTACAGACTCAAGGTTAAGGAATGGAAAAAAATATATCATGCAAATGGTAACCAAAAGAAAGCAGGTATAATCATTCTTATATCAGATAAAATGGACTTTAAATCAATAATTGTGAAGAAAGACAATATGGTCACTATATAATGGTAAAGACAGCAATTCAAAAAGAAGATATAACAATCCTAAATATTTATATACCTGACACAGGAATTCACAAATGCATAGGGCACACCCCACTAGATCTAAGCGAGACAAACAGCAGCATCATAACTGCCAGGAATTTCAACACCCCACTGACAGAATGAACAGAACATCCAAGCAGAAAAAAATACTGCACTTAAGTGGGACTGTAGAAGAAATGACCCTAATAGATATTTACAGAACATTTCACCTAAAGCCCACTGATTATACATTGTTTTCATCAGCACATAGAACATTCTCCAAGATTACCCATATTTTAGTCCACAAATCATGGCTCAACAAGTTCAAAAACCCTGAAATCATACCATCTGTCTTCTACCATCAGAGTGGAATAAAATTAGAAACCAACTCCAATAGAAACACCCAATTTTGCACAAAGTCACTGAAATTAAAGAACCTCCTGCTGAATGATTATTAGATCAACAATGAAATGAGGATGAAAACCAAAAGATTCCCCAAATTGTATGACAAAGAGGACACAAGTTATCAAAATATGTGGGAATCCACAAAAGAAATCCTAAGGGGAAAATCCATAGAATTAAATGCCTATAACAAAAAGACAGAAAGATCGCAAACAATCTGATCTTTGGATTGATCTTCTGTTAAGGAACTGCACGAGGAAGGGCAAACCTAAAGCCAGCAGATAAAAGAATATTCAGTGTCAGAGCAGAACTATTATAAATGAGATCAAAAAACAAGAAAATAATATAGATCAATGAAATGAAAACTTGGTTCCATCAAAGGATAAGTAAAATAGACCACCCCTTGCTGCAGTAATGAGGAATAGATAGAGAGGATCCTGATGAGCTCAACCAGAAATAAAAAATGAGATATTGCAACTGATACCACAGAAATACAAAATATCGTCTGTGAATACTATGAAACTCTTTATGCACATAAACTTAAAAACATAGAGGAAATGGAAAAATTACTGGAAATACTTCCAATACTCTATAAGAAAGAAATAGAATTCTGGAACAGACCAACAATGAGCAATGAGATTGAAACATGTCCCGTCCAGCGGGACGGTTATTCGTGGGGGCGAGGGGGACCGAGCCTGAAAAAGAATGGGCAAGAAAGAGAGAACGAGACCAAGCAAGTTTCTTGTCAAGGTCTGTTTAATGGCGGCGAAAGGCCGGTTTTTAAAGCTTACAGGCGAACAGGGGGCGGAGGGAGTGGGAGGAGGAGTAAAGAGGAAATGTGTCCTTCGCTGATTGGCAGATTTGAGGTTCAGGCCATTAGCTGGTTGCACGGGCGCGGGAATGGGTGCCATTTTGAGTCTTAAACAAAGAACTGATAACTGCAAGGAAAATAATTAAGCAGGAAATTGGTTGTGATTGCTTTGGAGGGGGTTTTCTGTAACAGGATGCGGGCAAACAGGGTGGGGTACATAATTTTTTGAAAATCTCGCAAGTGTGTTTCGGGGGAGGGGAAGACTGGGGAGCACACACTACCTTGGCTAAAATCAAGGGTCTTTATTCTTGTCACGCTTTTTGGCCCCCGACAAACACCTGCTTTTTTCTGCTTTTTTCTGCTTTCCATGTTCCTGGAATATAGATGACCATCCCTTCACCCTGAGTCTATATTTGTCTTTTAAAGTAAGATGTAATTCTTGAATACAACAGACGTCTGGTCTGAGTTTCTGTATCCAATTAGCCAATCTGTGCATCTTTAAAGGACAATTTAAGCCATTCACATTGATTGAAATTATTGATAAGCCTGGTGAAGTATCAGGTGAAATATTGGTCCTCGAGTTGCTTGAAAGTCCAGTAGACATTTTTAATCCTTTCGCCACTGTGGAAGTTCAAATTTAATCAAAAGTTTCTAGGTAAGTTTACTTTTGTGATGGAGGATTGCACTGGTCATTGCAGAAGATAGGTTCAAGAATTTCCTGCAGAGCTGGTTTAGTTATAGCAAATTTCTTCAATGTCATTAAAGTATTTAATTTCTCCATCATAGATGAAACTCAGTTTAGCTGGATACAGGATCCTGGGTTGGAAGTTATTTTGTTTTAGGAGATTAAAAGTCAATGACCATCGTCTTCTAGCCTGAAAGGTTTCAGCAGGGAGATCTGCAGTCATTCTAATACTCTTCCCCTTGTAGGTTATGGTTTTCTTACATCTGACTGCTTTCAGAATTTTCTCTTTCATATTAACTTTAGTGAAGTTGATTATGATGTGCATGGGTTGAGTCGTGCTGGGCTTCTGAAACTATCTGCTATCTGAATTTCAGAATCTCTTGGCATGTCTGGAAAGTTCTCTTTCATAATTTCATGAAGAAGAGCCTCTGTGTTTTGTGAAGCAACTTTGTCACCTTCATTGACAAATTGCTTCATTGACAAATGAGCAACTTTGTCACCTCATTCCTATGAGGTGAATATTAGTTTTCTTTGAGTTATCCCAGAGCTCTCTGAGAGAAAGATCCATTTTTGCTTTCCATTTCTTTTCATCTTTGAGCTCTTGGGCTTGTTCAAAAGCTTTGTCTTCAATGTCAGAGATCCTTTCTTCAGCCTGTTCCACTCTGTTGCAGATGGATTCTACTGTATTTTTCAGATCTTTGAGGGCTACAAACTCTTGCCTCAATGTTACAAACTCTTTGATCATTTTATCTTTGAAATTGTTGAATTCTTGACACATCTTTTGAATAATTTCTTGAAATTCTAGTTCTTTCCTTTCTTTCATTCTGTTCATCTTATTAGCTATCCAACTTCTGAACTCAACTTCTGACATCTCAGCCATCTGTTTATGGGTGGGATCTTTAGATGCATCGGCCACATCCTTCCTTGGGGGGTTGGTCTACTCTGGTTATTCATATTACCAGAGTTTTTCTGCTGATTCCGCCCCATGCTGGATTTATTCCACTTGGCTAGGTGAGCGGGTAAGAGGAAGTTGGGTCGGGGGCTCTGGGATTTGTATTTTACTAGCCCTTTGGGGCAAAGGCTGGGACCGGTGTCTGTACCTTTTCCCCTAGAGCTTTGCCAAGGACACGTATAGTGCTACGGTCTGAGAGCCTGGGGGCCTGCTTGGTGTGGTGGGGCTGAGTGTCTCTATATTGTTTTCAGCTGGTCTCTGTTCTACCTTAGAAAATCAATTATTCTGAGTTATAGTCTCAGCTGTGGAGAAATATCAGCAATTAAGTCACCCCACCTCTCGCAGGCAATGGTTGGGAAAGGAAAAACACATCTTCCCACAGCCACACCCCCAGGGTACCACTTTGGATAGTTCTCGGGTGATTGGCCCAGTTTAAGAGATCTAAATCGAGTATCCCAGACAGCACTGGTCTCAAGAGGGGGCGTTCAAATGTCTCTGGCATCTATACAGCAGGGGTCTTCTGGCAGCTCTGATATGACTTGCTCCGGTGCTCCATGGGGTCAAAAGGACCTACCCAGCAAATAAATTAATCTAGGAATGTTGAT
>CAUYQV010094385.1:0-11913 GCA_963574575.1 Galagoides demidoff
TTGGAAAGATGTGAGCTTTGGGAGCAGATGAACAAAACAGAACCAGAAGCAAAAGTTGCTTTGGAGATATAACGCGTAATAGCTTTAAGCTGGCAAACAGCCTGGAAATAATGATAGTCTTTATTAGTATGTGTAAACCAGTAACTTAGTGTTTTTATGTTTGTTATTCTCTTAATTCATACAGATGTTCCTCAGTTTATGATGGGATTGTGTCCTGACAAACCCATCATACCTTGAAAACGTAGTAAGTCAAAAATGCATTTGGTACACCTAACCTACTGAACATCACGGCTTAGCCTTGCCAACCTCATATGCATCAGAAGGCTTACATTAGTGACAGTTGTACAGAATCATTTAACACAAAGCCCATTTTATAATAAAGTGTTGAGTATCTCATGCACTTTATTGAATACTCTATTGAAAGTGATAAACAGAATGGTTGTGTGGGTACTTGAACCATTAATGTAAGTCAGAAACCGTCTGTATATCCAGATGTGGCCCCTCAAAAAATGTAGGTGGTAATTTTCTGTTCTACGTACCCAGGGTAGTTTTTTTTTTTTTTTTTTTTTTTTTTGAGACAGAGCCTCAAGCTGTTCCCCTGGGTAGAGTGCTATGGTATCATAGCTCACAGCAACCTCCAACTCCTGGGCTCAAGCGAGTCTCCTGCCTCAGCCTCCCAAGTAGCTGGGACTACAGGCGCCCACCACAATGCCCAGCTATTTTTTGGTTGCAGCCGTCATTGTTGTTTGGTGTCGTGGGCTGGATTCTAACCCACCACCTTAGGTGTATGTGGCTGGCGCCTTAGCCACTTGAGCCATAGGCACCGAGCCAAGGTAGAATTTTTTGATAAAAGAACACCAAGTACTCAGAGTCCAGAAGAATATACTGAACACAGTCTAATTTGTTCAAGTGATGCAGATAATTCTGCATAAACTGTCCTGATATGTAGGCTTAATTATTAGTTTGGTCTTGCCTTGCTGCTGATATGTGGATCAAATCTGGAATTTCCAGATTGTCTTTTCTTCTGGTCTGCCAGCACTGGCAGCTTGAAAATATAATTTCTCATAAAAAAAAAAGAGAAAGAGAGAGAGAGAAAGAAAGATAAAATTAAATTTTCCATGGGAAAACTTTCCAGAGTTAAAGATAGCAGAGTATACCCATCAAAGACACAAACTCTAGAAAGCCAACAGTTATATTAAGACTAAGAGCGCCATGGGGCTTGAATTAGCTGGACAACTACTTCATTTGGTCAGAAGAGCCTAAGTCTGAATTACCCATGAATTCAAGTTTTCGTTTCTCTTTCAGATTTTTAGGGTCATAAAGAAATCATCATACTTTCTCAAATTATCCATACCTAGTAAATAGTGGAGGTGAGGGTTAAGGAAAAGTAACAGCTGTTAGAAAGACTATTTACATTCGGCTCTATAGTATATGTGTATTTGGGAAGGATATTTTTGATTTTAAAAAAGAAGCATTGTTTGAGGTCAGGAGTTCAAGACCAACCTGGGCAACATACAAATACTTTGTCTCTACAAAGAATGAAAACATTAGCCATGTGTGGTGGCACATGCCTCTAGTCCCAGCTACTCAGGAAGCTGAAGCAGGAGGTTGCTTGACCCCCAGGAGTTGGAGGCTGATAGCTGACAGAGTGAAACTCCATCTCTAAAGACAAAAACAACAACAACTAAAAACAAACTCCAGAAGCATCAACATCTCCTGAGCTTTCTAGCTGAGGCACACTTAGACAAAGTAACTGTTGTCTCAATTTTAGTTCCAAAATCCACAGGAATTGTTACTTGGTGTTTAGACCAAGGGAAGGGGCTGTGATCAGCTCAGATTGGCCAGGGCTCACCTGTGTACTCTATTTTATGAAGGGTTTATTTTACCTTTAGAGGATAATCTACTCCTTCCTCCTTTCTCCTTTCTTAAGAAAACTATTTCCCTATTAGGAGGACCCATCGGGCACTCGTCAAGCAGTTCATGCTATATTATAATCACCAGTCTGTGACTTTGGGTTTGGTCGTCTCCTGAGCCCAAGCTCTGTTAACATCTTAACGTCACCAGGAATGTGGCGCAGCACCTGAAACATGGCAGGGGCTTCATAAATAAATACGTGCTACAGTAAATACCTGCTTTACAAGGTAGAAAGTGCTAAGTATCAGAAAAACAGCAGAGATTTTTTTATTTTTTATTTTTTATTTTTTTTCGAAACAGAGCCTCAAGCTGTCGCCCTGGGTAGGGTGCTATGGCATCACAGGTCACAGCAACCTCCAACTCCTGGGCTCAAGTGAGTCTCCTGCCTCTGCCTCCCAAGTAGCTGGGACCACAGGCGCCTGCCACAACACCCAGCTATTTTGTTTTTGGTTGCAGCCATCATTGTTGTCTGTTGGGCCCGGGCTGGATTCAAACCCGCCACCTTGGGTGTACGCGGCTGGCGCCTTAGCCACTTGAGCCACAGGCGCCGAGCCAACAGCAGAGATTTTAAGAAGCTCTCTGGAGCTTCTGAGAGGGAAAAGGCTACCGTCCAGTGTGGGGTAGGCATGGTGACAAACAGAGGTCAAGGAAGCGTCTTGGGCAAAGACAGTTTCTATAGACCTCAAAGGATGGACCAGACATGACACATGGAAACAAGAAGAGGATTCTAGGAGCTGGGGAGGTGAGTGTTGCTGTCAAAATACATAAAAGAAATAGAATTGCTGACAATCACATGGGAACCTACAGATCCTCATTAGTAAGGTCTTTCAAGGCACAGACCTTCTGACACTAGACCTCGATTTAAGGAAACTACCACTGCTCAGGAAAACATCTTTTAAGATCGCCTTCAGATCCCTTTACAAACACACACACCACATCATCCCTCATGCCTTTATACTCTGTGCCTTTGCAACTGAAGAAGAGTATTACTTAAATCAATCTCTCTCCAAAGAAGGTCTCAATGGATTCTGGCCATCTGAAAAGATAAAATTGATATTTATTTATTTTGAGACAAAGCCTCACTGTCGCCCTGGGTAAAGTGCCCTAGCATCATAGCTCACAGCAACCTCAAACCCTTGGGCTTGGGTAATCCTCTTGCCTCAGCCTCCTGAGTAGCTGGGACTATAGGTGCTTACCACCACACCTGGCTACTTCTTCTATTTTTGGTAGTGATGGGGACTCAAATTCCTGAGCTTAAGCGATCCACCTGCCTCAGCCTCCCAGAATGCTAGGATTACAGGCAGGAACCACTGTGCCTGGCCTTCTGGCCATAAAATTGGCTTTTAAAGAAGGATGATTTGGCTCGGTGCCTGCAGCACAGTGGTTACAGTGCCAGCCATATACATGAAGGCTAGCGGGTTCGAACCTGGCCCAGGGCAGCTAGACAACAATGACAGCTGCAACTAAAAATAGCCAGGTGATGTGGCAGGTGCCTGTAGTCCCAGCTACTTGGGAGCTGAGACAAGAGAATCGTATAAGCCCAGGAGTTTGGCTGCAACGCCACGGCATTCTACCAAGGGTGAAAAAATAAAACTCTGTCTCAAAAAAAACAAAAATAAAGAAGGATGATTTGCTACTCCTTCCTGTCCTCAGAAGGACAGGCCAGTAAGATGGGCAAGTCACTCAGCTGTGGCAGTGATCACTGAGAGGTCCTGTTCCAGGAAGCTGGAAGGACCAGGAGTGAAGGCTGGAAGGCTGAACCCAGAGGTGTGGCACCTCAGCAATGAACGAGAACCCAGGGGTGTCTCCTCCAACCCAGGCACCCCCAGTTCTGCTCTGGGAAGTTCTTCCTCCCATTGCTTCCCGATGTTGCTGAGAGGGGCTGGAGGAGAAGAGGGGCAACAGGGCATCTTCAGCTGCCCCATGGCCTTCGACACTATACATCAAGGAATTTTTTTTTTTTTTGAGACAGAGTCTCACTATGTTGCCTTCGGTAGAGTGCTGTAGCATCACAGCTCGCAGCAACCTCAAACACTTAGGCTTAAGTGATTCTCTTGCCTCAGCCTTCCAAGTAGCTGGGACTACAGGTGCCCAGCACAACGCCCAGCTATTTTTTTAAATTGCAGTTGTCATTGTTGTTTTAGCTGGCCTGGGCTGGATTTGAACCCGCCAGCCTCAGTATATGTGGCTAGCGCCATAACCACTGTGTTACGGGCACCAAGTCTACATCGAGGAATTTTAAATGAACACATCTTCCCACGGTGATGGTTTAAAAAAATCAGGAATGTGTATTAACTTGCTACTCTCAGATTCAGAGAGCTTGAGTTCTTGATTTATGAAAAATTTCCAGTAAATAAAATAATCTTGACCATTAAAGTAGGCACTTTTTTTTTTTTTTTGATACGGAGCCTCAAGCTATCCCCCTGGGTAGAGTGCCATGGCATCACAGCTCACAGCAACCTCCAACTCCTGGGCTCAAGCGAGTCTCCTGCCTCAGCCTCCCAAGTAGCTGGGACCACAGGTGCCCACCACAATGCTTGGCCATTTTTTGGCTGCAGCCATCATTGTCGTTTGGCGGGCCGGGGCTGGGGATTCGAACCGCCACCTAAGGTGTACGTGGCTGGCGCCTTAGCCGATTGAGCCACAGGCGCCGAGCCTAAAGTAGGCACTTTAAAAAGCTACTACTGTTTTGATTTACCGAGAGAGATTTATTGATAAGCTTATTTATACATGCTTATCAACTGATACTAAGACTCAAAGGTATTTATGAGGTAACAGAAACAGTTCTAAATATAAAACATATACTTAGAGCTTCACAGTACACTAACTTTTAACAAATGTGTATGAAATTTAGGTCTTTGATTGTTTTCGACTTAAACTTGCTCTACTGGGATACACCACAGATTAAAATAAAATCCACAAACAGTCCCAAAACTTCAAAAGGCAGAAATTGAAGCCAAAAATAATTGGCTGGTCTAAATTACACAACTGGTCCATAAATAATTAGGACATTGGAACAAGAAAACTTACTCCTTAATGCTGTAAAACTGAATCTACCTTTGAGCCTCTGCTCTCTGAAGGTCACCAATCCCACAGCGACCGTGGATGATTTCTCCAACCCAGGCTACCCCCACGGGTATCCGTGGCCAGCCTCTGAGCTCTATTCTTCTGGTTCTCTGCCTCTCTGGTCCTTCTTTATCCCCTTGACAGATTTGCTCCAGCTTCTGAATAATGGAGACCCCCCAAGGTTTTATCCTCGCTGTCACTCTCTTTCCACTGCCATCCCATCTATTCAACTGTCATCTCTAGGCACGTGACTCCCAGTGGGTCTGCCCCTTCAGTGAGCTCCAGCCCTGCACCCTTCCTTCCAACTCACCGCCCCATCTAGATGGACGTCTCTCCTGCATCTCAAATACAGTACAGCCAAACCATGGTTGTTATTTATTCATGTATCATAATTAAACCTGCCTCTTGATGGCTGAAACCGTAGCTTAAATATCATGCCTGGTGTGTGCTTGGTACATGGCAGATACCCAACAAGTGGTTATTAAGTAAGAGAATTCTAAATAAATAAACCAGTAAAAATGATTGATCTCCCTGGAACAACTCCTTTGGCCCACTTCAATACATTAGAGCAGTGCTTTTCAAACTTTAATGTGTATATAAATCGCCTGGGTAATCCAGTTAAAATGCAGATTCTGATTCAGGACATCTGGGGTGGGGCCTGAGCGCCTGCATTTCTAAGCAAGTGCCCAGGTAGCTGTTGGCCCAAGAAGCAGCTGCCCCATTGTCAGGGTTCCACCCTGAGAGCAGCGTCTGCTGAAACCTGTGGAAACTGGTGGTGATCGACTGAAGAAATATGGAGTTAGAAGCGGAAATAAAGAAAGACAAAGGACATTGAGTAGAATTAAAAGCGGGAGCTCAGGGGTCCCTTGCCCACTGTGGGATTCAGCAATGGCAGAGTGTTTGCTCCACTTTGATTTTACTGAAGTCTATTTGCCCAGAGGGTCAGATGAGGGAGGGAACAAAGGTGTCAGCAATTTCTCAGATTGCTCATATCAGCTCCTTTTGTTATTATAATTAACCTTAAGGGTGGCCTTCAGTAATCTGAAATCTGAGCCTTGGATTGGGAGAGCCTCCTGCTTGAGGTCACACACACAGATTTCTAGGGAGATGTTAAGCTCTGCTAGTTCTCTGTGGAGTAAAACTCCACCAGCGTTAATCTCCTCTGAGGGATCGGTGGGAGGAAGGTATTTTCCTCCCATCACCACCACAGAGGATTTTCCTCTGCTATAAGGGATATAAGCTCTTCTGCCCATATCTCAGAGCTCCATGCAAATCTCTACAATGGGTATCTACTTTGCCTGTTTAATGGCAGGAAATGCCCAGAAGATGTATCTTTTTCTAGGACTTGTCATAGACTTTTCTATGACCATTATTCTCCTCAGAGTGTTCACAGACCCAGCCAGGTATTTGTAAGCTGGGTCTAGCCAACAGGCTAGAATTTCAGAAAAGACAAGAAGCTTGCTAGCAATGGTTAGCTTAAATGTAAACTAGCTGACTTTTCTTTGTTCTGACTCATTCAGCTTACTTTTTAGTTTTCCTATTTTTTTTTTTTAGACAGAGCCTCAAGCTGCCACCCTGGGTAGAGTGCCATGGTATCACAGCTCATAGCAACCTCCAACTCCTAGGCTTAAGTGATTCTCTTGCCTCAGCCTCCCAAGTAGCTGGGACTACAAGCACATGCTACAATGCCCGGCTATTTTTTGGTTGTAGTTGTCATTGTTGTTTGCAGACCCAGGCTAGATTCAAACCCACCACCTCTGATGTATGTGGCTGGCGCCTTAGCTGCTTAAGCTACAGGTGCCAAGCCAATTTTCCTCTTTTTCTGTGGAAAGAATGTGGAGTCTTCAGTCTTCATTCTCCCAACAATTTTAATTGGGCTGTGATAAACAGTCTAGTGCAAATGTCCTTATGATAAAGTGATTTTTTTCTTCTGGGTAGATGCCTAGTAATGGGATTGCAGGATCAAATGGGAGGTCTAATTGGAGTTCTTTGAGGACTTTCCATACTTTCTTCTAAAAAGGCAATATTAGTTTGCAGTCCCACCAGCAATGTAAAAGTGTTCCCTTCTCTCCACATCCACACCAGCATCTGCAGTTTTGAGACTTTGTGATGTGGGCCATTCTCATTGGGGTTAGGTAATATCTCAGAGTGGTTTTGATTTGCATTTCTCTGATAATTAGGGATGGTGAGCATTTTTTCATATGTCTGTTAGTCATTCATCTGTCTTCTTTAGAGAAGGTTCTATTCGTCTCTCTTGCCCATTGATATAAAGGATTGTTGGCTCTTTTTATGTTGCTTAATTTGAGTTCTCTAAAGATCCTAATTAATAATCTTTTGTCCGATTCATAATATGCAAATATGCTTTCCCATTCTAATGACTGTCTATTTGCTTTGGTTGTTGTCTCCTTAGCTGTACAGAAGCTATTCAGTTTAAGTCCCATTTGTTTATTTTTGCTGCTCTTGCAATTGCCACTGAAGTCTTCATAAAGTCTTTTTCCAAGCCAATATCTTTAAGTGTTTTCCCCACACTTTCTTCAAGGATTTTTATTATTTCATGTCTTAGATTTAGATCTTTTATCCATCTTGAATCAATTTTAGTGAGTGGTGAAAGGGGCAGGTCCAGTTTCAGTCTTTTACATGTGGTTATCCAGTTCTCCCAGCACCATTTACTGAATAGGAATTCTTCCCCCAAGTATGTGTTCTTGTCTGGTTTATCTAAGATTAGGTGGCTGTAAGATGTTAGCTTTATCTCATGTTTTTCTATTCAGTTCCAGGTGTTTATGTCTCTATTTTTGTGCCAATACCATAAGAAAATTATGAAAAGGCGGTGCCTGTGGCTCAGTGAGTAAGGTGCCAGCCCCATATACTGAGGGTGATGGGTTCAAACCCGGCCCTGGCCAAACTGCAATAAAAAAATAGCCAGATGTTGTGCTGGGCACCTGTAGTCCAAGCTACTCGGGAGGCTGAGGCAAAAGAATCGCCTAAGCCCAAGAGATGGAGGTTGCTGTGAGCTGTGACACCATAGCACTCTACTGAGGGTGACAAAGTGAAACTGTCTCTTAAAAAAAAAAAAAGAAAGGGAAAGAAAATTATGAAAGCCTAAGAGAAGATATAGTAGAAGACATTAACAAATGAAAGGGGCTCAGCACCTGTGGCTCAAGTGGCTAAGGCACCAGCCACATACACCTAAGATGGTGGGTTTGAATCCAGCCTGGGCCTGCCAAACAACAATGATGGCTGCAACCAAAAAATAGCCAGGTGTTGTGGTGGGCACCTGTGGTCCCAGCTACTTGGGAGGCTGAGGCAGGAGACTTGCTTAAGCCCAGGAGTTGGAGGTTGCTGTGAGCTGTGATGCCACAGCTCTCTACCCAGGGGGACAGCTTGAGGCTCTGTCTCAAAAAAAAAAAAAAAAATGAAAGGACATACCATGCTCATGGTTGAGAAGAAACAACATTGTTGAAATGTCTATACTTCCCAAAGCAATGTACAGATTCAATGCAATCCCCATTAAAATACAAACATCATACTTTCAAGACTTGGAAAAAAATAATTCTTTACTTTGTATGGAACCAGAAAAAAAACAATATAGCTAACACAATTCTTAGTAACAAAAACAAAGCCGGGGTTTTCCGCAATTTGATTGTGATGTTCCTTATCAAGACTTTAAGATACTTTTCTGATAGTTCCATCTTTTCTGGCACTTCTAGATCTGTTTCTATATTTTTCCTGTAGGGATCATATTTTCCAGCATCTTTGCCTTCCTGGTAATTTTTGGTTGGATGCTAGTCATTGTGGTTTTTCTATTGTTGATTATTTTATCTTGTTGCATTCCTTTAAATAGTGTTCTATTTTGTCCTAGCATATACACAATTATAATCTTCTACTTGCTTCTATATATCGTCTATAGATTTGGTGAGATAATTTCTAAAGAATGATTATAAGTCATAACCAATGGAAAAGGAAAATCTTACCTTCTTTACCTGGTTAGCCCAACCTCCACTATCATTTTGAAAGAAAACCAAAATGACTTTCAGGGTCAGCACCTGTAGCTCAGCAAGCTAGGGTGCCAGCCACATATACTGGAGCTGGCTGGTTCAAACCCAGCCTGGGCCTGCCAAACAACAATGACAACTGCAACCAAAAAATAGCCAGGCATTGTACTGGGCGCCTGTAGTCCCAGCTACTTGGGGTGCTGAGGGAAGAAAATCACGTAAGCCCAAGAGTTTGAGTTTGCTGTGAGCTGTAAGTTGTGATGCCACAGCCCTTTACCAAGGGCAACAGAGTGAGACTGTCTCGAAAAAAAGAAAAAAGGAAAGAAAAAGAAAATATAAGAATTCAAGCTAAATTTAAAAAACAATTTCCCCCTGGCTCTTGCAAATGGTGTACTATTAAAACATCACAGTATCATGCAAGAACACTTATGTTAAATTCTCATACCCATATCAGAACAAGGGGAAACCACTTTATACCAGTGCCTTTTGTAAGTACTGGGCTTTAAGCCTGTCTGGATTTTCTAGGATCATACCACCTATCATAGTGCTTCCTACTCAGTATGACTGTTTTTAAATCTCTAGTGCTGTCTCTGGGTGAAGCACTTTTCTCTACCTGGGAAAGTTGCATACTCTTTGGGAAATTTATATATGAAGGAAGGAAAAGACTACTTCCCTGACAGAAAGATTAACCTTGGAGATCTATGTGACTGCAGATTCCAAATAAGATTATTCTAGTATCCTAGACACTGTCTTTGTCTTTCCTTTGTTATTGTTCTTCAACTCCATCCAGGTTAATACAAAAGATGTAAAGTCTCCATATTTTTGTGTCTGAATAGTACTCCATGGTATACATATACTACAGCTTATTAATCCATTCACGTGTTGAAGGGCACTTGAGTTGATCCCACATCTTGGTTATTGTGAATTAAACTGTGATAAACATTTTAGTGTCTATATTCTTATGGTAAAATGATTTTTTTTCTACTGGGTAGATACCTAGTAATGGGCTTGTGGGATCAAATGGAAGGTCCATTTAGAGTTCTTTGAGGATTTTCCTTACTTCTTTCCAAAGTGGCTATTCTTGTTTGCAATCCCACCAATAGTGTACAAGTGTCCACTTATCTCTGCACCCTTGCCAGCACCCCTTCAGCTTTGGGACTTTGTGATGTGGGCTATTCCCACTGGTGTTAGGTGATATCCCAAGGTGGTTTTGACTTGCATTTCTCTGGTAATTAGGGATGATGTGTACTTAACAATGAATAATTTTAAGTTTTTTAAAAATAACTTTTAATAATTGTAATAAAAATATAATCCAGTCCAGCATTAGAAAAAGTTTAAGGCTCTGCACCTGTAGCTCAGCAACTAGGGCGCCAGCCACATACACTGGGGCTGGAGGGTTTGAATGTGGCCTGGGCCTACTAAACAATAATGATACCTATAACAAAAAAAATAGTTAGGCAGTGTGGTGGGTGCCTATAGTCCCAGCTACTTGGGAGGCTAAAGCAAGAGAATCACTTAAGCCCAAAAGTTTAAGGTTGGTGTGAGCTTTGATGCCACAACACTACCAAGGGCAACATAGTGAGACTCTGTCTCAAAAAAAAAAAGAAAGAAACAAACAAACAAACAAACAAAGAAAAAAAAGGTTTAAACTGTTTTAAAAGTTTAAATTCATTTAAACAGAGACCTGACTCACAGAGATGTGAAAAAAGATGAGGAAACAATTTTAAATGAGGTAAATAGAGAAAAAAACTGGGCACAGTGGCTCATGTCAGCATTTTTGGGAAGCCAAGCTGGGATCACTTGAGGCCAGGAGTTTGAGATCGGCCTGGACAAGATAGTAAGATTCCATCCCTACCAAAAATATAAAAACAAGCCTGACAGAGTTGTGCATGCCTGAATTCCCAGCTACGTGGGAGGCTGAGGGGAGGATCGCTTAAACCCAGGAGTTTAAGGTTGCCATGAGCTGTGATTGCACCCCCGTCTGGGTAACAAAGCCAGACTTTGTCTCAAAAAAAGGGGAAAAAAGGATTAAAAACAAGAGTTAGATAAATTATAATGAAAATAACCCTAAGAAAGTTGAAAAAGAGGAAAGAAAGGGATAAAAAATAATGGCCAAAGTTTTCACATCTGCTTGGGAATTAGAAATCTCAGAGATGACAGGTGCATGGCCTACAGATATATGAAAAAATGCTCACCATCCTTAATCATCAGAGAAATGCAAATCAAAACTACTTTGAGATATCATCTAACTCTAGTAAGATTAGCCCATATCACAAGATCCCACAACCAGAGATGCTAGTGTGGATGTGGAGAAAAGGGAACACTTCTACACTGAAGGCAGGAATGCAAACTAATACATTCCCTTTGGAAAGATGTTTGGAGACACTTAGAGAACTAAAAATAGACCTGCCATTTGATCCTACAATTCCTCTACTTGGTATATATCCAGAAGACTAAGAATCACACTACAACAAAGATATTTGTACCAGAATGTTTATTGCAGCCCAATTCATAATTGCTAAGTCATGGAAGAAGCCCAAGTGCTGGCTTGGCGCCTGTGGCTCAATCAGCTAAAGCACCAGCCACATATACTTAAGGTGGCGGGTTTGAATCCCCAGCCCGGGCCCACCAAACAACAATGATGGCTGCAACCAAAAAATGGCCGGGCGTGACTCCCTTGAGCCCAGGAGTTGGAGGTTGCTATGAGCTGTGATGTCATGGCACTCTACCCAGGGGGATAGCTTGAGGCTCCGTCTCAAAAAAAAAAAAAAAAAAAAAAAAGAAGCCCAAGTGCCCATTGACCCATGAATGGATCAATAAATTGTGGTATATGTACACCATGGAATATTATGCAGCCTTAAAGAAAGATGGAGACTTTACCTCCTTCATGTTTACATGGATGGAGCTGGAACATATTCTTCTTAGCAAAGTATCTCAAGAA
>CAUYQV010094386.1:0-37709 GCA_963574575.1 Galagoides demidoff
CCTGAAATTCTCCCAAATAGCCCAGTAGCCCCCAGCAAGCTGTCTGAGGTAGACTCCGAAGTAAAAAGCAAGAGGTGAGCTTTATTTAGCAGGCCCAGGCGCCCCGGCCTGGACTCTCCTGGTAGGCACGCGGAGGAAGAGCCCTGAACCCAGGGTCCGGCAAGTTTTTATAGGGTACAGAAAGCAAGAAAGGTGAAGGAGGGTGGGATACATTTTTGATTAGTGGTCGGGGGTATGGGGAAGTATGGGTGATTGGTGGTCAGAGTACGGGGAGGCTCTTGATTGGCACAGGGCACGAGGGGTTGGGGGATTTCCTAACTGAGCACGAAGGGTGAGGGGTGGGGGTCTGGGGTGGTATGAGGCAAGAGGGGTGTGCGGTACAGTTTTGATTGGTTGATTAGGATGCTTGATTTCGGGGAAAGGCCTGTGTTTAGGGGAAGCAGATCTAAGATGGTGGCGGGGAGGTAGGAAAGGGGAAGTTCTATAGTCTAACAACAAAATGGCACTGAAAGCTGAAAATCTGGGTCTTACACCCTCAAGGCCTGTAAGTTTAGCTTCTTAGACACCTGACTACCAAGTACCTATACCACTTACCAGCCAACCACATGATGCCTCACCCCACCCCTGCCATTTCCAAATGTCCACTAGAGGAGCTGAGGGGGTTCTGTCTATATGTAGACTGGATGATAACCATCCTCCCTATAGTCAGACGTCACTCTAACAAGATTCGGATGCACACAAGCTTGATTACCCCCACATGAGGAAATGGAGAACAAACAGACCCTATTCCTCTGCAAGCTCCTGTCTGACCATCTGTCTCACACATCAGACGTCCCCAAGGTCACCCCTGGGGACTGTTTCTCACTCTCTCAGGTTCCCCAGTGAATCAGCCAATGTAGGGAGATCTGAAAGTTTCCTGCAGATTTTATTTTGCTTTAAAATGGTGTCACATCAACTCACACTGGTTAAGTAAACAGGCAGCAGTGGAGCTAAATTTAATCTCCATGTTGTGGTGGATTGCAAAAGGTCATTGTGCTTTTGGGTTCACATTTTCATGTTTCTCCACTTCTGCTTTGGTCCAGAACAGGAAGCGGAAGTTCTGAACTACACGAAGCCGCCTCCTGGTATTTCCGGACTTGCTGAGACCAGAAAGTGGCGGAAGAGACAAATATTTCTTGTTAGAGTTCTAATTTGATTTCTAAGTCAAGGTGTAGGATCAAAGGTCTCTTAAGTGCACATCAGCCTCCCAAACTTTGATGCTTATCTAAATAAGCAACTTGGAACTCTCCTCAAGTGCGCAGGTAGCAGGAGATAAATCGGGGCTGAGGAATGAGGGGAAATTCCCACCTAATAGCAATAATACTCCAGTTTGTGTTTGCCTTCCTTTTTAATTTTCGAAGGTATAGGCGATAAAAGTAATACCCCTAATAAATTTAAAACTGCAGATCTTATAAGCAGAGTAAACCAGGATGAAAAACGATTTCTGCAAACGAGTTCTGTCATTACACTCAAAAAAAGCAGAAGAGCTTTAATGAGTTCCTCTGCCAAGAATTTTAGCTGAAGTTGAGGCTTGCTAATTAACTTAATTATGTGATCTCTAAGATAAGGGAAGGCACCTGTAAGGGGAATAAATAGAAAATCATGCCATGTTTTCTATTTATTATTTACCTAGATTTTCTCTTGTAATTATTGTTTGTTTCCACGGGGAAGTCTATTTATTCACACTAAAAGAAAGTGAAGGAAATTTAGATTATTTTAAAAATGATGAAAGTTCTAGATCAGTAAACCTGGAGGATAGTTTGTGAAGCAAAGTTATTTGGTGTATAATTGGGGAAATTGGTAGGCAGTAAAACCCCACTCATCTAGAAGTGAGGTGATAGTCTTCTGCTGTCGCGAGGGCCTCACTTGCTAAGTCAGTCCCACTACCATATATAAATGAAATAAGACCATAGAGGCGTTTTAGTCAAACATATGGGTTAGAATCTTTAGAATGAGTAGTTCAGCAGTGCTATCTGTCAGAATAAAGGGAATTAGTTATTCAATGCGGGCCATAACATGCCTGGACTAAAATAATCACATTAGGCTTTGTTAATTGCATTCCTGATTTGTTCTCCCTACTTTAGACCTAATGCTTGAGATTTGTAAAATGATTAGTGTTTCCACTTTACCACCTGATAAGTACTGCTTAGAGCTTCCTGGTAAGTACTGCTGAGAGCTTCCTCAAATACTTTCATACCATATATGTCTCCAGATTAGAAAAAAGGAATATTGATACATAAGTACTGTGCCTTCTTTTAGCTTAAAATAATATGTCAATTTCTCCCACGCGTAGAACTCTAATTTTACATAAGAAGTTCTGGATACTGAGTGGAACTCCACTAAGAAACTAATCTTTGCTTTAGATCTCCACCTTGTGGTTGCATGTTTAAAATGTACATTGGTGTGGATTTCATGATCCTAGTTTGTAGATTCTTTTAAAAAGGAACATTGTCTGAAAATAACGTCATTGAAACTTAGGATTGAGTGTCCAGAAATTTATAATTCAGACTGGGTGCCCTTCAGGATGAGTTTTTCTCTGAGGACCTTGTTTGCCACTTTTTGTTCAACTAGCTTGAGAAATGAGTTTCTTAGGGATTGAAGAGACTTTCAGAGAACATCTTCTGCGTTAGTGCTAGTACAGAAGGAACCATAGGAAGAACTTCACGGTGGTGTCTTCATAGTCTGTTCTGATCTTTCGCCCACTTTATTTATTTATTTATTTATTTATTTATTTTGTCGCTTGCAGTAAAGTGCTATGGTGTCACAGTTCACAGAAACCTCCAGCTCTTTGACTTAGGTGATTCTCTTGCCTCAGTCTCCTGAGTAGCTGGGACTACCGGCACCCGCCACAACATTCAGCTGTTTTTTTGTTGCAGTTTGGCCAGGGCCAGGTTCAAACCGGCCACCCTCAGCATATGGGGCTGGCACCCTACCCACTGAGCCACAGGCACTGCCTACTTTGCCCACTTTTAATAGGATTATTTATTTTTCTGTTGTAAGAGTTCTTTAAATTACATTAATATTTGCAAACCACATAACTGATAAGGGGTTAATAATCAGTTATGTGGTTTGCAAATATTTTTCCAGTTCTATAGGTTGCCTTTTCTTTTTGTTAATTTTTTCCTAAATGAAAAGATATTCCATATTAATGGATTGAAAAAAATTGTTACAATTTTTATCCTAGCTAAAGCAATATACAGATTTAACACAAACTGTATCAAAATTCCAATGGCGTCCTCCTTAAATGGAAAAACCAATCCTAAAATTTGTATGAAACCCTGAATACTAAGCAAGAGAAACAAAATCAGAGGCATCATACTTTCTGATTTAACATTATATTAAATAGCTGTAGTAATCAAAATAGTGTGATATTGGCATAAAAATAGAACATAGACCAATGGAGCAGAATAGAGGGCCCAGAAATAAATCCAAACATATATGGTCAACTATTTTTTGACAAAAACTCCAAGAGCATACAATGCGGTAAAGATAATCTCTTCAGTGTTGAGAAAACTGGCTTTCCATATGCAGAAGTGTGAAATTGGATCCTTATTTACATTATGCACAAAAGCCAATTCAAAATGGATAAAAGAGCTACGTGTAAAACCCCAAACCATAAAATTCCTAGAAGACAGCACACACACACACACAAATAACTCCCTGATATTGGCCTTGGCAATGATTTTTCTGGATATCGCACCAAAAGTCTAAGCTACAAAAGCAAAAATAATAAATGGGACTATGTGGCTTTCTTACACTCTCTTTCTCCCCCACCCTTTGGAATTTCCTTTCCTCCTGTCATTAGACCCTCACAATGCCTTGCTGTACTCAGCTTAGCCAGGAGGGAGAGCAAGCTCTGCTCCCCCAACTGGTGACAGAGACATAGTTTACAGCACTGTTTCTCAGACTTCCACGCACATATCAACCTACTGCTCTTGATAAAATGAAAATTCAGATTCAGGACGTGGGGGAGTGGGGCCTGAGACTGCATTGCCAATAACTTCCAGGTGAGACTGATGCTGCTCGTCAGAGAGTCACACGTGGGAAGCAAGTCATAGAAAATTCCTCTGCTCATTCCCATGTGGCCTGTTTCTGGCTAACGTTGGCAGCCTCCGTGATGGTGGTCTCTGCATAAGAACTGTAGGTGGCTTTTAGAGGCACCATTCACCTTTATTTTGATCCCTTTGTTGCTATTAAGAGAAAAAGTTCTAAACTGTTCTCTAGGTTGGGCTGTCTGGGCAGGCCCTGCTCTTCTGCTTCTTTGCTAGTCTCTGTAGACTTTCAAACTAAAAGGGAATGAGAGGGGTGATAGTGTATTATATATCCTCTCATGGCCATGGAGAACAGGATGGAGTGGGAGTTTTCCCTGGCTTCCTACTAGACACATCACAACCCCGTCCCGTCAAACCTTGCAGATGTGGCTTCCGGCTACTGGAATCTCTTACCGTAGCAACAGATGTTAAGTAACATCTCTTACCATAGTAACAGACGTTCCCAGATTGGGAAAGGAACGGGAAAGGCAAACATGCCACAGGTCTCATCCCTAGAATGCTCTTCTTCCCTCAAGAATGGTCTCACCAAGCCGGGCAACTGTGCTAGGATGAAGGCAGACCTGTGGGCTCCAGGCCAGCTGGCCCACTTTCCTTTAGGGATTTTCTCAGAGCTTCCTAGACTTGCCTTCTGGAAGGAAAACCTCCTTGTACCTCCCCACCAGAAGATGGGAAAACAGCACCCTTTTCACAGATACTTGCTCCTCAAAACCATGGTTGATGCCTTCTTTTCTTAGATGTCTTCTTATAGAACCTGGCAGTTCCCTCCCTCCAAGAACTTGGCTTCCATTTTTGGCTCCTTTTGTTCATTTCTCTCTGGCCTTAGCCTGGACTCAAAACTAAAAGTTTCAGATAATAATGAAGATTCCTTCTTAAACAAGGAGCCAGGGAGGGTACTGAGGGATGGCCCATCCTCCTAGGTCCCCTGCCCCAAGAATGAAGCAATGATTCAGCACTGCCCTTTCACATGCTGGTTTTTCCCTTCCTCCTTTCCATACCAGAGAAGTGAGCTCCTCCTTTCTTCCTCCACCTAGTATCAACTGACAAAGTGCCAGCATTTTCCTTGGCTCAGAATGAACATTTACTAAAATTCAAATCTTTACCACCACTCCCACCCATAGCTATCACTTTTGCATCAACTCCAACCTATTCTCCATCTGCAGTACTGCCTTCAAATTTTTCTTTCTTTCTTTTTTTTTTTTGAGACAGAGCCTCAAGCTATCCCCCTGGGTAGAGTGCTGTGGCATCACAGCTCACAGCAACCTCCAACTCCTGGGCTCAGGCGAGTCTTCTGCCTCTGCCTCCCAAGTACCTGGGACCACAGGTGCCCGCCACAACACCTGGCTATTTTTTTTGGTTGCAGCCATATTGTTGTTTGGTGGGCCTGGGCTGGAATCCAACCTGCTACCTTAGGTGTATGTGGCTGGCGCCTTAGCCACTGGAGCCACAGGCACTGAGCCCTGTCTTCAAAATTTTGCAGATTAAGGCCTGTTATGACCTGCTCTGACACCTTCAATAACATCCCCTTACCCAAATCTTAAGCAGAAAGTAGAGCCTAACATTAAACCTGCTTCTAGGGTTATGTCGGTTCCTTCCAAACTCTCTTTTCCTCCTTAATGAGGGCATCCATGGCACTCCATTGAAAGGTCTTACACTCAAGAAAGTTAAATAAATAGATGGATTTTCAAAATTTGTGATGACAACCCTTTCTGGGGTTTGGTGGTGATAGGACTGATTCCAAATGCTAGTAGTTCCAGGAACTTGGAATGTAGAACACATAACATGTCTTTTTACCCTCTGCTCTACGCATAAGATAAGACACTATTTGGGATGATGGGAAAGATCACATTGCATATCCTGGTACAGTTGAATAAATAAGCAGGAGCCATCCAGCTCTGGCTTCTATTTCTCCTCCTTTCCCAGGGGAGAACTGGAAGATACAGGTTATGATAGGTAGGGAGGTAGAGTGAAAATGAAAACAAGCAGTTTCAAAGTTTTACTGTAATTTATTAATGAGGAATGTGATATTGTGAATAGAAAATAAACTGTAGTCAGTTTAATTAAGTCCCATTTTTAAAATTTTTGTTGTTGTTGCAATTTCCATAGGAGTCTTCATAAAATCTTTCCCCTGCCTAATATCTTCAAGTGTTTCCCCCACACTTTGAGGATTTTTATTGTTTAATGCCTTAGATGTAAATCTTTTTATCTGTCTTGAATCAATTTGTGTAAGTGGTTAGAGGAGCAGGTCTAGTTCAGTCTTTTACATACAATTATCCAGTTCTCCTATCACCACTATTGAATAGGAATTCTTTTCCCCAGTGTATGTTCTTGTTTGGTTTATCAAAGATCAGGTGGCTATAAGGTATTAGTTTCATCTGAAGATTTTCTATTTGGTTCCAAATGTCTATGTTTCAATTTTTGTGCCAATATCATACTGTTTTGGTCACTATGGTCTTGTAGTATAGCTGAGAGTCTGGTAGGGGGATAGCCCTGGGAAATGGAAATCTTAAAGATTTTCTTTAGGTTTTCATTCCTTGGCTAAGGAAATCCTATCCCAGGGAGAAGAATAGATTTCTCTAAGGTCACACACCAGTAGGAGTGCCAAAGTCTTATTCCTTCTGCCACACTGCTTTAAACATTTGTATTGAGAAAGAGAAAAAAACAAAGAAAGGAAGAAAAAAAAGTTTAGTATACTTGTGAATTTTGCTCTTTAAAAGAAGGTCTTTTAGGAATTATTTTGTACAGCTGAGAATCTCTCTATGAAGAGTTTAATTACCCTTTTTCTATCTTTCCTATTTTTTCCTATTCTGAACTTATTGAATTCATCATATACTTCAACTATTTTTGTCCATATAAAAATGGGTCATTATACTACAAGTTATTCATGAAATTTTAAATTAAAATCAGTATTGTACAATTTCTTCTAAACCTTGAGTATATGAGCCTATGATAATGCACATGGATTTAAAGCAGTAGTCCCCAACATTTTTGGTACCAAGGACCAGTTTCAAGGAAGATAATTTTTTCATGGATCGGGCAGTGAGGTGGGGGAATTGGATTCTCCTAAGGAGCATATGACCCAGATCCCTCACATGTACATCACTGTAGGGTTTGTGATCTTATGAGAATCTAATGCCACTGCTGATGTGACAAGAGGCAGAGTCCAGGCAGTGGTGTGACAATGGGGAGTGGCTATAAACACAGGTGAAACTTTCCTTGCTTGCCTGCCACTCACTTCTTGCTATAGAACCTGTTTTTTTTTTGTTGCTGTTGTTTTTGTTTTTTGTTTTTGAGACAGAGTGTCACTATGTTGCCCTTGGTAGAGTGCTATGGTGTCACAGCTCATAACAACCTCCAACTCTTGAGCTTAAGCGATTCTAGGACTATAAGTGCCTACCACAATGCCCGGTTTTATTTTTTTTGCAATTATTGTTGTTGTTTTAGCTGGCCTGGGCTGGGTTCAAACCCTCCAGCCTTGGTGTATATGGTTGGTGCCGTAACCACAGTGCTACATGCGCCAAGCCTATGGCCTGGTTTTTGAGGCACAGATGTAGGTTTTAATTCCCATGAAAAATGAGGGAGGTTTTAGAAAAACAGAAAACATTTTTACCCCTTTTGAGGCCATTCCCTCTGATACAGTAAAATGAGTAAAATGTTAAGAATGGTCTAGAAAGCATTTAGGACTTAGGTATTTACAATCAATTTAATAAAGGAATGATAGGATAAGATTTCAGATTCAAAAAATCTGGCTAATATCTTATAGGTCAATAAACCTTTGGGATAATCTGTTCCATAAAACAAATGTCATTTGCATTTTTACTGGGGAAAAATGTATATATTTTATGTTGCTATCACTAGATTGGAGAGCTTTAATCAGTAGCAGATATTAATAGCATATTAAACAATGATATTTTCTAGACAATCCCTTGGTGAATCGTCAACGCATATGATATTGAAAGAACTTACTGTCTACATTTTTTACCTTTTTTTAAATTTTGAATATTTTCCCTTATCAGAGCATTTAAAACACTTAAAAATTAATGACCTGCTTTTTTAATAGTATTAAGTATTACATAAATATGTCTATGACCATATGGGAAAAAAATTTAAATCATTAGATAAAAATAAGAGTTGTGTATCAAATCCTCCACTTAGAGGAATCCTTTCAGATGAGTCAATATGGACCAAAGCCAGTTACTACTACTGTCTATCCCATGCTTACTGTTTATAAATACTATCTATAATAACCCTGAAAATAACTCTTTTGTGATAACTAAGGGTCAAGAAGTTAGATAATTTACCTGAGGTCACATGTCTAGAAGAACCATGGCTCACACCCTAGACTGTTGGGCTCCAAAGCTTGTGCTGTAACCTAAGTTCTCTGCCACTTCTCACCGTAGCATTACAGGGGTAGAATTTAAAAATTTTGCATATTTAATTTTATATTGCACATTTAAATATTAATTCTTAATGTTGCTTCAGTGTTAAACCTGGAGGTGATATGTAGTGGCCATTTACTGATTGCTGGACACTGTACTGGTGCCTTGCCCTAGTTGTCTTTTTTTTTTTTTTCCTAGTTGTCTTTTGTACTCCTCCCAAAAACTCCACGAGGAGATCAAAAGCTCTATCAGTTGGAGATTAAGATAAACGTAATGACATTTCACTAAAGTGCTTATTTACTCTAATTTAAAAATCTGCAAGTACCTTGTGGCATAGAATAATAGCTATAAAATAAAGTCTCAATCCCTTTCATGGTTTACAACCTAACAAAGGCTGTGCAAATGTAAGAGTGTATTGACATATGTAAAACTTTGCAAATATTGAACAGAAATAGATTAAACAGAGATGTAAATAATGTACCATTAAATGTTTTCCTGCAGCATTATAAATGTTTCACAGAGAAAAATGTCTCATTGGTGAAAGGTTGCTGGTGGATACTTGGAGACTAGACAGGAGAGTAGGAGAGGTTCAGGCAAGGTTTAATGAAAGTGATAAAGACCTCCTGGGCAGAATCAAAGATGGTGATTGCCAAGGACAGTTAGAGAACTCTTTTATGTGGGCCCTTAGCAGGTGGGAGGATTCCACTCCTGGCTGGAGGATTATGGCAGAGTGGGAGTCTTGTGGCACAAATTTTTTGGCGGGGCTAGCTAAGTGCTTTGTGGTCTTCATTCTCTGAGGGAAGGAAAAGGTTTGTGTGACTGTGTTTGCCCCACCAACAGTTGGTACCTTCTACCTTTTGGAAAATTATGAGCTTGTTTTATAAGATAGTGCAGAGAGTAGGTTAATAGTTTGGACTTTATGACTCCCGGCCCTTAATTTAGAAAGTGATGTTATATACCCCAATATTTTTCCTTTTTCCCTTTTTGGGGGAGGAGGGGATAAGACTTGAGAGTCACAAATCATCATAATATTCACATTTTATTTTCTACTTTTACTATAGTCAGTTATCATCAAATGGCTATTTTGGAGTTGATCTATTATTGTGTCTTTCCTGTATGTTGTCGGAAGGGAATGCGGAATTATAATGGGTAAAGATCTGTAGACATCTCTGCTGTTTTGGGAAGCTGAGCACTTCTGACTTAAGGTTTGTGGAGTATAATGAATGCATGTGTTGGATGTCTTGGTCTGACCTTTCTAGCCATGAACTGAAATCTACATATCTATTTTACACATCTATTGCAATGAAAATTTTACTGGATGGGAATGTGGAGAATCATAGAGTCTGGAGAGATCATCAGAGGTCATCATGTCTCAATTTTCTGTCAATGGAAATATTTATTTCACAGCATCCTTGATGTATATTTGTCCTTGGGCTCTTTATGACTCACAGTGTGTTTGTTTCTTGGGGCTGCCATAAACCATTACCACAAGATGGATGACTTAAAACCACAAAAATTTATTCTCTCACAGTTTTGGAGACTAGATGTTTCTAATCAAAGTGTTGGTAGGGCCATGATCTGACAGTTCCAGTGGGGGGTCCTTCTTTGCTTCTTCCAGCTTCTGATAGCCCCAGGTGCTCTTAATTTGTGGCAGCATAACTCCCGTTTCTGTCTCCATGTCTACAAGGTGCTCTTCTTCTGTGTCTGTGTTTTTGTGTGGTCATCTTTTCCTCTGCTAAGAATCTAGTCAAATTGGATTAAGGGCATGTCTTAATGACCTCATCTTAATTTGTTTACATCTGCAAAAGTCACAATACAGGAACCACAGGCTAGGACTGCAACATATCTTTTTGGGGATCATAATTCAGCCTATCCCAAAACCAGAGATGTTGGCGTAGATGTGGGGAAAAGGGAACACTTCTACATTGCTGGTGGGAATGCAAACTAATACGTTCCTTTTGGAAAGATGTTTGGAGAACACTTAGAGATCTAAAAATAGACCTGCCATTTGATCCTACAATTCCTCTATGAGGTATATATCCAGAAGACCAAAAGTCACATTATAACAAAGATGTATGTACCAGAATGTTTTTTTGCAGTCCAATTTATAATTACTAAGTCATTGAAGAAGCCCAAGTGCCCATAGACCCATGAATGGATCAGTAAATTGTGGTATATGTACACCATGGAATATTATGCAGCTTTAAAGAAAGATGGAGACTTTACCTCTTATATGTTTACATGGATGGAGCTGGAACATATTCTTCTTAGCAAAGTATCTCAAGAATGGAAGAAAAAGTATCCAATGTACTCAGTCTTATATGAAACCAATTTATAGCTTTCTTCCTTATGAAAGCTATAACCTAATTATAACCCAAGAAGAAGGGGAAAGGGGAGAGGGAGGGGATGGGGGAGAATGGATGGAGGGAGAGTAATTGGTGGGACCACACCTATGGTCCATCTTCCAAGGGTACATGTGAATCCTTCTAAATGTAGAATATAAATGTCTTAACACAATAACTGAGAAAATGCCATGAAGGCTATGTTAACCAGTTTGATGAAAACATTTCAAATTGTATATAAAACCAGCACATTGTACCCCATGATTGCATTAATGTACACAGCTGTGATTTAATAAAACAAACAAAAAAACCCTCAGTATACCCAGAAGAGGTAAATGATTTGCCTGAAAATGTTCCATTACTTATGTCCCTGTTGTTAGCTTCTTAACTAACAGTCCTTTGTATCTACAGAGGCCTGAAGCCCAGCCCATCACTTCTCTTTGTGACTGTTACCTGCATGACCTGGTTTTTCAGGGAGATCTCAGACCCTCCCAGATCAGACATACCCCAGACCCGTCTTAACTCAGCCATTGCAGGAAGCTTGTTCTAATGCTGTGTAGGTTAAATGGTTAATTTTCCTTTTATCTTCTTATTTATTTATTTCTTTTTTTGAGGCAGAGTCTCAAGCTGTTGCCCTGGGTAGAGTGCAGTGATGTCATAGCTTACAGCAACCTCCAACTCTTTGACTCGAGTGATCCTCTTGCCTCAATTTTTCTATTTTTAGTAGAGACAGGGTCGTCTTGCTTTTGCTCGGGCTGGTCTCAAACTCCTGAGCTCAAGCAAGTCACGTGCCGTGGCCTCCCAGAGTGCTAGGATTACAGGTGTGAGCCACCCCATCAGGACATTAGCAGAAGAGTGGATAATCAACTACTATATATTCAATGGAATGTTATTTAGCAATCAAAATTATTGAAAAATATTAACGATGAATATTACAAATACAATGTTAAATGAAAAAATGTTTCAAAAGAATACATTAAATATGATACCTTTTTATAAAGTAAGGAACAATTACAATTAAAAAGACACTTTTAGGCTTCTGTAAAGATGAGACCAAAGTATGTAAGATGGAAGGTAGGGAAGAGATAATTATAGGATACAAGATAGTGGTTTCTTTAGGTGAGATGTGAAAATGCAGTGGAGAAGACCACTTATTGGTCTTTGGTTATTATTGCTGTTCCCAAAACCCTCCCAAACTTAGTGCCATAAAACAACCATTTCATTATGTTCACAGATTCTATGGGTCAGGAATTTGGACAAGGCACATTGGGAATCACTAGTGTCTGCTCCATGATGTCTATACCTCAACTAGGAAGATTCAAAGGATAAGGCTGGCTGGAATTATCTGGGAATGTCTGGTAGTCATGCTACTGATGGCTGAAGCTCTACTGTGTGGCCTCTCCACAGGGATTTTTAGTGTGGCTTAAGTCTGAGCTTCCTTAGAGCATGATGGCCTGATTCTGAGAGTGAACCTTCCAAGAGAGAAAGGCAAAAGGGCACAGCATCTTTATGATCTGGCCCAATTGCGTAGTATTGCTTTTGCCACACTATTTTGGTCAAGGAAGTTACAATGATCCTCCCAGTTTCAAAAGGAGAGTACATAGGCCCAACCACTCAAAGGGTAGAGTATCAATGTCACATTGTATGAAGAGCCAGTGGGATGAGAATTATCTCTGTGGCCGTCTGCCAGAGTATCCTTGTGGCCTTTGCTAGAAGTAAAAGTAAGTTGTGAAAGTGTGTGTTTTCTTGTTGGGTGCTGGTTTCATGGAATCTTATTACATTATTGAAAATAAGACAGGCAAACAATCACATATAAAAATAAATAATTCAGAACCTTCATGGATCAGTGAAGAGAATGTGTCTTAAACCAAGTCTTATGATTATTACACGTTGGTACCCTTAAGGGCCAGGAAACAAAAACAAACCTGAGGTTAGTGTTGCTCTCTCTCACCTTGAATGCTTTCTGAAGCATTCTTTGGAGCCTCTCACCATCTTGGTGGCTATGCTCCTCTCAAAGCTCTCCAATTAGTCAGCATTTCTCTTAGAGTAACATACCAGAGGACACGGATGGATTCTGTCTGATGCAGAATGCAGTGGGTTATTTGCTTTTATAATCGGTATAGATTATTTCTCTCTCTCTCTCTCTTTTTTTGAGACAAAGTCTCACTTTGTCACCTGTGGTAGGGTGTTGTGGTGTCATAGCACACAGCCATATCAAACTAGGGCTCAAGCAGTCCTCTTGCCTCAGCCTTCCAAATAACTGGGACTACAGATGTCAACCACAATTCCCAGTTATTTTTTAGAGACAGAGCCTTGCTGTTGCTCAGGCTGGTCTTGAACTCCTGAGCTCAGGCAATCCACCTGCCTCAGCCTCCCAAAGTGCTAGGATTACAGACGTAAGCCATTGCGCCCCACTAGATTATTTCTCTTAAGATGTACATGAACTGTTTATTAGCCACTTCATATTATTGGCTCATATTGAGTTTGGTCAATTGAAACCCTTGCACTAATTTTTCATGCCATGCCATACTCCATTTTTCATATTACAGAGTCCAGATTCCCTCATTTCAAGTTTTTAAGTTCTATTCATGTATCAAACTATAGTCATTTGAATAATTTGAAACGGATGGTCCCCTTCAAATGGATAGTCCATTTTTTCAGAACTTTCAGATAAAGTAGAATCTCTATTCTGTTATCTAGTGCATTTTGTAATATTGATTAATAAAACTTGATTATCATGCTTA
Source organism: Galagoides demidoff (assembly GCA_963574575.1). NCBI lineage: Eukaryota > Metazoa > Chordata > Mammalia > Primates > Galagidae > Galagoides > Galagoides demidoff. The sequence continues at coordinate 13,554 of CAUYQV010094386.1, forward strand.
TTGTGTTTTGGATCTAAGAAGATCAGGACAGGTACAGAATAGAATCCTGGCAAGGTGTGCCTGGCATGATTGATTTCTAGTGAATCCAGGATCTCTTTCTTATTAAGGAACCACAATTTACCTATTTATTTCTCATTTCAAGGGAAGATAGATGTTATACGTGCCAGCCTATGATTTTTAAAAGCAATTTAAATTAAATATATAATTTGTTCATTTATGTCACAAACCCTATACTCAGTGCTGTCGATAAAAAAAAATGAGTAAGACATGGTTTTTATCTTCAAAGAACTATTTCTGTTTCTCCTGCTCCCCACACCTTTGGGAAATCAGTGCTTTGCCTATCTTTGGCCGCTGGCACAGCTCCATTATTTCCCTAAAAGCGCTGACAGCAGGATCAGATTTATGAATGTCCTACTGAAAACATGAGGAGCGAGTAAGGGGCCGGATATTGCCACCTTTTTTAGGAAAGTCTTTGCAGAGGAGATAGAATTTCAGGAAGTCTTAAAAGACTTGATGAATTTTGTTTGCATCTAGGCTGAATTTTGTTAGATTTGACATAAAATAGAAATACAATACGAATCAGAACAAATTATCAACTTGCCCTGAATCACAGGATCAGTGTGAAGATTTTTTTCATGTGTTAGAATGAATCTTAGCGTGTGAGGACAACCAGCATGTGACTCACACTAAGACTAGTTGCTGTCTGTATCCGTAATCCTAGCCTAAATAAGCTTCTGGAAACAGTGCCTCGGGCATTGAAAAAACGAAGTTTACAATTTTATTATAGAACCAATATTTTTTTTTTCCTTCAAAGCAGTCACTTTTTACTGCCTGGTTGTGTTCCATTATCGTGCGAATAAATCTATAGGCATAAGAAATGGGGATTTTTCTAGAAGCGAGCCAAGTGTAACATTTCCTCTAAAACAAAGTTGCTAAAATTGGCATTTTATGACTAAGACAGACCCTGTCTTGCCATTCAGTTATTCTTACCAAAGTTTTGCCCACGCTGCTCTGTGTATCAGCACGTGCGTTCTGCTGCTGTTTCCTTACTTGTTTTTCCCTTTCCCCTAACCTAACCGTTTTTTGCTTCTTTCCAGTTGGTAAAGGGAAAATGCATAAAGGTTTTCCAGTTCCCTCCCCTTATTCCTGCTGTTTCTCTTCTCAGAGACTTTCTTATTGGTCTGATGAAAGTGGCGAGATGCATTCGATCTGAGATGGCTTTAATGATAGAGTGGTTTTTATTAGGGCTTCCTAGAAGCTATAAATTGTCGGGAGACTCTCATGAGGAAGGAAATAGAAGTAATATAAAGAAGAGAGAATGATGAGTTTGTAAAACTCGTTGCCCGTGTTGGAGGGTATTTCTTTAGTTATTATGTAAGTTAGTCCTGAACTGACTTCTCTGACCCCAGAGAAGGTTTAAACTTAATAGTTTTTTTCCTCTGTCTGTTTTTGGGGGTGGGGAGAAGAGGGTGGGAGTGGGGAGTGGATTCAGAGCTGGGAGGAGTGTTGAAAAGAGAAAAAGAATAAAGGTGTGGGTGGGGTGCCTTGAATAATTGGAGGGAGTCTGTAGGTAGAAACTTAAGCAGAATTTCTTATTAAACGCTCAGCTTGAAGAAAATTTGGGGGAACAGCTTAGTGATTTTGGCCAATACAACATCACATTTTGGTGTTGGGCATAGTAAAGCAAATCGAGAAATTCTGTGACCCTTTTTATGCTAGGATAGAGAAAAAAGGTGGACAAGGGCTTTGAACTAGCTGCTTTTCTTGGCTACTGAGAAGGTAAACACGGAAAGACAGTGGATATAGGTAAACTATAATCAGTTGATTTATACATTATTATTTATTGAAATTAGGTTTATACTGTGCTTTCTTTTTGGACATAGCATGAGCTTATTAACCTAAAGATGACCTTTGCCTCCCTGAAAGCCTCTTCCAAAAGTCTGTCCATAAATTTATCATTAGTATGTGGAATTAGGTTAGGGAAAACTACAGTAGTAAAGTTTCGATTTTGTAATCTACTCTTTTCAAGTGATTTATCGTCTTGCTTGCTAGCAGATATACTATTTGTATTGAACTTTTCTGTCTCATGATTTAGTCCTACTTTCTCCAGTCTTTAACTTATCCCTAGAAGTCTCCCATTGTTGATGATATCTTTAAGACAAGAAATAATTATTATTTTATTTCTGCCAAAAATTCATATAAAGAGGCACCTGTTTATAGCCAATCTTCTTCACTCCTTTTCTAAATAACGCATCCACGTGAAAATCGGTTGAAAAATCTCATCTGATTCTCATAAAAACATACGTTTTATATACAATTTCAGGAGGGATAAAATTCCCTTAAAGGCACAAGGATCCCAGATTAATAACATTTTCAGGGGAATGTGGGATGGGAAGGGTAAGATTTAATTAACATTGTTAGGGTCTAGACATGAAAATGTCTGCTACAGGAAAAGCAGCAGACAGGTATTATGCATCTTTGCACAGAACATTTCTTGATGATGTGGGAGTTTCTTTAATTAAAATGGGATGAGAACAGCTGGCCACCAGCTAGCACTGGCAACACAACAAGAATGTCCATAAATGTATCACGGAAGAAAACTCACAAGCACAGCTGTTTCTAATGGAGACTCGGAATCTGTAACCTATAGGAAAGAGCTTCAACTTTTCCATTCTGATCACACTAGCTGTTGCATCTTTACTGTTGAAAACAAACTGAGAACTTCCCAGAATTGTTAAAAAATACCACCAAGGGCATTGGGGCTTTTAAATCCTTGGAAAAGTAGTTAATTCTGAGCAACTCACCACATGTCTTATGGTGAGTCACTGAGAAAACAAAAAGGAAAAGAAAATGGGCTCCAGGACCCATGCCTTGGTTGTCTCTGTCAACAGGTAGACCACAATCCCATTGACAAGAGGAGAGGGCTTGATTCCAGGGTACAACGCCCAACGTGGAGGGCAGGGAGCACCGAGGAGTGAGCGTGTAACGGCAGCTCCTGAGGAAAACACAGGATGCAGAGCATCCCAGGGTGCGGTCGGCAATGATCCCTGGACAAGTCAGAACTCAGGGCTTCCCCACGTCTGGCATCACCCTTTTCTTCCTCCCTCAGTTTCCTTAGCTGTAGAATGGGGGCTGAGGTAGGACGGAAATGGGAGCCTACAAAGCAATTTGAAGTCTGTAAATCATCTAAAGAAAAGTGTTGTAATTCTCCACTTTTACTTAACTGGAAAATAAGAGTAAATAAAATTAATTCCCCTCAATTTCCCGACTGTCTTATCCAGTGTTGCTGTCTTCTTTTGAAGTCAGTAGAGGCTTTAAAGCAGGCAAACTGTGGGAGCTTGTACACACACATCCTTATTCCTGGCAGTGGAAAGAAAGGTTTGAAAGGTGAAGAACTAGGATAACTACCAGAAATTCTTGCTCTTCTCTTCCCAAAATGGATATGAACTATTAATAATTTTCTTCTATAGTACTGCTTAAAAAGAAAGAAATTAATAATTTACCTGAAAAGAAAGGGAGGGGAGAGAATTAAATTTTTTTTATTAAATCATAGCTGTATATATTAATGCAATCATGGGGTACAATGTGCTAGTTTTACACACAATCTGAAATGCTTTCATTAAACTGGTCAACATAGCCTTCATGGCATTTTCATAGTTATTGTGCTAAGACATTTATATTCTACACCTACTAAATTTCACATGTACCCTTGTAAGATGCACCGTAGCTGTGGTCCCACCAATTACTCTCCCTCCACCTATCCTCCCTGCTCCCCTCCCTTTTCCCCTTCTTATTGGGCTATAATTGGTTATAGCTTTCATAATAAAGCTATAAATTGGTTTCATAGTAAGACTGAGTACATTAGATACTTTTTCTTTCACTCTTGAGATATTTTGCTAAGAAGAATATGTTCCAGCTCCATCCATGTAAACACCTAAGAGGCAAAGTCAGCTTTAAAGAAAGATGGAGAATTAAATTTTTGAATATGCATTACATAGTATGTGCTAGGTCCTTTCCAAAATACTCTACATGCTTTATCTCATATAATTCCCACAACAACACAAGAAAAAAGTGTTGTTTCTTATTTTTACAGATGGGAAAGATACAGCTCAGATAGGTTGGGTGACTTTCCAACCCTGAAGCTGGATTTCAAAGCCAGGACTTCAATACAAGTCTATCTAACTTTCTACCATACCATACCACATTCTACTCTATGCATTTTATTGAGAAATAGGCTTATTTGATTAAACATGGTAAATGAAATAGATCAACCCATTTATCCATTCAGTAAACCTTCCTTAAATATGTGTTCTACATAGGACAGTGTGCTCAGTACTAGAGATGGGAAGATAGAATAAGAGGGCCTTCAACTCACTGAACTCCTGACCAAAGCTTCTGTGCCTATCTATCTATCAGTAAGGAGAAACCCATTAAATAATGATAGAGCAACTCCCAAACAACTAGACTTTTTAACTAACAAAGAGCTTTATTTCATAAAGTCTCTTAACCATTAACATAGAATCTAAAACTCAGAGTTTACACAAACATCCTGAGACAGTCACATCCCCAAATCTCATGACACATCTGTAGTTTCACTGGAGTGAATTCATATACCTCAGTGGTGAAAAAGAGAGGCATGGGGCAGGCATGGTGGCTCATGCCTGTAAATCCTAGCACTCTGGGAGGCTGAGGTGGGTGGATTGCTTAAGCTCAGGAGTTCAAGATCAACCTGAGCAGGAGCCAGACCCCCATTTCTATTAAAAATAGAAAAAAAAAGCCAGGTATAGTGGTACATGCCTGTAGTCCCAGCTACTCAGGAGGTTAAGGCAAGAGGATCACTTGAGCCCAAGAGTTTGAGATTGCTGTGAGTTATGATGCCATGGCACTCTACTCAGGGTGATAGTGTGAGACTCTGTTTCAAAAGAAAAATAAAAAAAGAAAGATAACGAAAAAGAAAAGAAAAAAAGAAACTAGGCTGACAAAGATTACTTAAATTTCAGAGCTATCTAGTTCATAGGAGCCTAGAGAGTTTTTGATAATTAGATTCAGATTCAATTAAAATGTGATTATGATATCCTCAATATCCCTGAATTTTGAATTATTATACTATGATAATGCTTTTACATCATGTGGGTGGAGCTATATTTTAAAAAGTATTTTGATCCAAACTGATGAAACATTTATCATCATTGCCTAGACATTTTGAAGCAATTCCAAATGTTAACTTATAAGAAGCAAACTCTATAATCTCTTGATGTCAAAATGTACTATGTCTCAAAAGCATGAGGAAGAGGGTACAAATGGCAAATCACAATACTTTTTATTTGAGGAATCTGCCAGTAGAGGGCAATATTATCTCCTAGTACCCCCTGATCTTAAATTGTTAAGTATAAAATAGCTGTCTGGTAGAAATATTAGACTGTGAAATATTTTGTTCCAGGCAAATAAAAGTAGTAACAGTAGAAAAGTAAAGATGAGGCATAGTGTTGATTATTAAAGTCCCAACGTCTCTGATAAGAACTAACCTTACTTATTTTCACTGCTAGACCTTTGTTGATTGTAATGCAGCTGGAAGGCCACCATCTCTTCATGGTGTTTCCCTATGGTACATCACATAGAAGGTTCTCAATGACTATTCATTGAGCCACTTAGAAGTAAATAAATTCTTGTAAAATATTTATATACCTATGTAAGGCTAGGGAGGAAGTCAAGAGTAGGATGAAAACTTCAGATACTTTCTTTTCATTTAGAAAGCAGTAATTTCTGTACACAGTTTCTCTGAATGCTTTTGGTAGCAGCTTGGAAGGTAATGTCTGGGATTTTCAGCAATTTTATTATAACCTTAAATTAATGTGCTGAATCTCCATAGCTTTTTATTCGTAGAAGATGAACGCCGTTGCTGAACTTTCCACAGGAGAATTACAAGGCTTACTTAATATGGGTAAACATATTTGGCTACACTGCATTTGTGAAAAGCAATATTAAGAAAATTAAAATTTTATTCATTAATTACTGGTTGAATTAAATGAGCTACTTGACAGGACTAAAGTCAGACAGCCGATAATTATTTTTTAGGCTGAGTTAAAATAAGAGCTATAAAACAAGTCGTGAGTCAACATGTGTGAGCTAGGTGCCTATGTATCTTATTTTCTCAGTTTTATTATGCAGGTACTGTTATTATAACATTGTCATTTGTAAAGGATGATAGCAGCAATGGTCATTATGTGAATTAGTCGGCGTAATGCCTAACATCTGTGAAATACATTTTTAATTTTATACTCTCAGTTTTAGCCTATAGCTAAATATTAAGCATTAAGGAATGTTCTTTGGGGATGACTAAATGAGACATAATGTTTCCAAAGTTCATTTTGCCTTTGTTTTTAGAAAATCAAACTTAAGGCAAAAACTACAGGCCCAGTGGGGAATAAAACCTTTTTTTCTGTGCACTCTTGGATGTTTAGATTTTTTTGCCAGCCTAAAAATCAGTGCAAGAGAAATTTGCAGAGATGCTTTAAATGCAGTATAGAAAATCCTCCAGTGGGAGATTTGGAATTAGCTGCAGTGTGAGTAGAAGAATTTTGCTGAAATTTGCCCATCAGACCCCAGCAAAGTTTTTCCCCCAGATCATTTTATAGTAGACTTTCTTTGTTCTGCTCATGTTCTTTGCCTGAGTTAATAGAAGTCACATTCTGTAAGAAAATAACATACCTGATCCACCCTCAATAAGCCATTCTGTTTAAGTAATTTGGGGGAAGGATATCTGGGTTTATGCTGATCAAAGTACATTCTTGTCCCACATTGACTAACAAGCTGATATGAGACAAGAGTTAGTCACCAAACATAGACAAACTAAGTGATCCATATGTGAATACCGTTAGTCTCAACCGTAAACTCTTCTGATTGAGTAAAGCGCTTGCAATTTTATACAGATAAGTATTTTGGAAAAAAATAATCATGAATTTCTTCCACTCCCCAAATTTCAGTAACCTAATGCTGTGTTTTCTAAGCTTGGCTTTAGTGGTCATAATTTGCCATATGGATTGAATCATAACAGAATTACTGTTTTAGGGCACATTTTCAGTGTTTATTTATGCTATATAGCACCTTTGGTTTGATTTCCAATAGGTTCAACAGAATTTCTTTCAGATGTTCTGTTTTCTAAGAGTAAGACTTTATTCTTCAGTGAAAATACACTCATGAATGTGACCATTGTCAGAATCAAAATGGAATCACTTGTGTTAAGAAAACCAAACCAAACCAAACCAAAAAACTCTGCCAAGCATAGCCTGAGAAGGCCAAGAAGGGAGACTTCTCACCCACAAAGGCCTGATAACAAAAAATATCATAAAAGACCACAAAACCCACAACCTTGCACAAAGGCCATCACAATCTTACTCAAAACCACACTTCCGTGAGGACATCTGCCCAACAATAGCCTGTCTCATCTTCCACTAGTGCCACCCTTGTTATTGATACTTGTCGCCAATGATACTTATCTCAAAACAATTGTGTAATCTTCTTCATTGTTTCTGTAAAAACCTTTATCTTCCTTTATCTCCTGAATTTGCACATGGTTTACTATGGCATGTATATTTCCATTGGAATGCCCTATTCCTGAATAAGTATGATTTTCTTTTCAAGAGCCTCTCTCTGTTTGTTATTTAGGTTGACGTGAATTATGATGAAGTAATTCACTTCATTGTATGGATAACAAATGACTAATAAAAATCATTTGTGTTTCTTGTTGTGATCATATTCATGCCTCATTAAAAGTGGTTTGGGGTCCATTTTGTGCAAATTTATTTACTTTATTTTTATATATCAACTTTAAATTTTTACAATAGTTTTAGATGTATAGAAAAGTTGTGAAGATGGAACAGAAAGTTTCCCCATTGCCAACTAATGAACCAGTATTGATCTGTTACTACTAAACTCTGTACTTTCCTCACATTTTTTTTCAATTTTAACTCATCTCTTCCAGTGTTCCACCTATGACACCATATCATACATTAAGATTCCCTAGACTTTGACAAGAAATCTGGGGAGGGCCCTCTCTTCCTTTCTCCACCGTCATGCTGTGCGTGATAAAATTCCATTTCTTGCCATGTCTTCTCACAAGATTTTCAGAACCAAGCACTTTCTGGGCAAGAAACAAAAACAAAATCATCCCATTCCTCATGGACTCGAATGAAAATTGGCAATAAAATCAGGTACAACTTGAAGAGGAGCCATTGGAGAAGAACCAAGCTGGGTGTATAAAGGATTGCACGTGAGATGGCACCCATGTTTAGGTTGTATCAAGGTCACTATCATCTTACTGTATCAAGCTTAAAATGTCATCAGTTGGACAGTCAGCCACATTCCATTGGGAAAATTGATTTTTTCTTTGTTTATATGCTGGTTCAGTAAGAACTAGGGAGACCTTTTGTTTAAAAAAAAAAGGAAGAAATCTTAGGAGGATTCCTGGAAGGAAGGCCATGGATACTATTCTCATTACATCATATAAAGAGTACATGCTATTTACATGACTTACCACTGTTAATATTAAACTTGATCTTCTGGTGGAGGTAGTGTTTGACAAGTTTTTTCTCTTTAAAGTCATTCTCTCCCTTTCTTTACTGTTTTCTTTGGAAGCAAGACATTATATGCAGTCCACCCTTAGGGGATGAGTATTTATCCTCCATCTCCTTGAGGGAGGAGTATTACATATACTAGTTGGAATTCCTCTCCATGGGAGATTTATCTATTCTCCTTCATTTACTTATTTATTTATATTCTTATGGATTTGGGATATTATTTCATAGTTGGAGTTTTAATTAAATAGCATTTTATTTTGTCATTCAGATTGTCTCAGCTTTGATCACTGGAAGTTCTTTCAACTCTTTGACCATTAACTCTTATGCAACCATTGTATATGTGTGTGTGTCTTTTTTTTTTTCTTTTCCATTTCCTTCATTTCAGGCTCCTACCCTATAACATGCTCCGTGCTTATCTTATGTATATATTCCCTATTCCAGCCTTAGAATCAACCATTTCTCCAAGGAGTCCTGGTTCCTTTATTGAAAATTGTTCCTAGGAACCAGGATTTGGGCACTAACTGTGCTTATTGCTACTGGGGTGTAATTGTTCTAGGCCTTCCCAGCTGACAAAGCAAGGAAATACACACACATTCTAACCTTACACATATTTTTAAATATTTGAATGTATGTTCATCTTTGTCTTTGTATTAAGTCAAGCATGAGTTTATAATGATGCCTCCAACTTTAATTCATCACCACAGGATCACTCTAGCCTGCTGGGTACTTTTAACTTTATTTATTTATTTATTTATTTATTTATTTATTTATTTATGTGCATATGTATTTATTATTTTTTGAGACAAAGTCTCACTAAGTCACCCTGAGTTGAGTGTGGTGGCATCATCATAACTCTGAGCTACCTCAAACTTTTGGGCTCAAGCCATCTTCTTGCCTCAGTTTCCTGAGTAGCTGGGACTACAGGTGACTGTCATAATGCCAGGCTAATTTTTCTTTTCTTTTCTTTTTTTTTTTTTTTGCAGTTTTTGGCCAGGGCTGGGTTTGAACCCGCCATCTCTGGCATATGGGGCCAGCGCCCTACTCCTTTGAGCCACAGGAGCTACCCTAATTTTTCTATTTTTAGTAGAGATGGGGTTTTGCTCTTGCTCAGGCTAGTCTGGAACTTCTGAGCTCAAGCAATCCACCTACCTTGGCCTCCCAGAGTGCTAGGATTACAGGCTTGAGCCATCTCGCCTGGTGGGACTTTTTATTTTATTTATTTATTTTTTTTAAATGGAGATTTAACTGAACATAAAAAGGAAAGAAATAAAGAAAACTAGTTTTCATTATATATGCCTCTGTTCTTTCAGAGGAACCTGGAATTATTTACTGCCTCTTGATTAATGAGACTTAAAAAGGAGTAAGTTATTTAGGAAAGAAAAGATCAAGTAAACCAAGAAGGCCTGGACCTAGTTTATTATTACTGAAGCCAACACCTTGCTTCCTTCATTAATTGGTATGGAAAAAAAAAATATGGAAGCTTGTGACCAGCTGTAGTTCTTCTGAAAACATAAGAAGAAGAAAGAAGCTTAAATTATTTTGGAGAAATAGAAAATATTCTGATAAAGAGAGTTACTGAATGTTGGAACACAAGGTAATAAGTTAGAATTTCTTCTACTGTTTTTCACAATTAGGACAGATTTCCAGCTGTCTAGAATAAGAGGTGTTTTGATAATTTTCAAAGCTCTTTTTCCTCCCTGAAGTTTGAGATTCCTTGTACTCATAATTAAAGACTAACCTGAAAAAAATCTCTGTTTTGAAGAGAAGCAGATCAAAAAGAAACAAAAATGATTTCATTCTTTTAAAAAAAAAATCACTCTTAGAATAAAGGTAAAAACAGAAAGTGAGTTACATCTACCACCCATACTGTCCTCTAAAACCTTTTCAGGTTCTTAAACATCAAGTAAATGCATATTAGATCATTGATCTGCCCCTTCTCTTACCCCTTATGGTTAATGAAGAGAGCTCAAAGGCACCAGTGAATTATTTCCTTTAATAATCAGATGAGTGGCAGAATATCCTATTCTTTATCTTAATTTATTTTATTTGTTTGAGATAGTCTCACTCTGTCGCTCTGAGTAGAGTGCTCTGATGTCATAGCTCACAGCAACTCCAAACTCCTGGGTTAGAGCAATCCTCTTGCCTCAGTTTCCTGAGTAGCAGGGATGACAGGTGTCTGCTACTATGCCTGGCTAGTTTTTATCTTTTTAGGTCTTGCTTTTGCTCAGGCTGGTCTTGAGCTCAAGCAATCCACCTGCCTGGGCCTTCTAGAGTGCCAGGATTATGGGCATGAGCCACCAGACCAGGCTATTCCTTTTTTAAAATGAGCTTTTATTTTATTTTATTTTTTAAGATACATTCTACTATATTGTCCTCACTTCTACAGCTCTTTAATTAGCTACCTGGAATTAAGTACCAATGTTTCACCTAAGTACAATGAGTTAAACAATTATTTTGGCCTTAGAATGAATACCTGTCTCTATAGTACAATTAATTTTCTAGAAATGTCATGTTTAGGCTAATACGTTATTCTATATGGTGGCAATGCAGTGGACAGGAAAGAGTCCTGAAGGATCTGGATTTTATCCTTGGCTGTATCACATACTCTGAGTGTTACTTCAGGCAAATTGCTTGCCATTCTGAGCTTGTTGTGTTCATATTTGAGCTGGTTATAGGAGTTGTTATTTTATGAGATCATTTTGAATATTAAATGTGTTCATGTACATGAGTTCATCTATGTGCTAAGGATATGCTTAAAATGTTCAGATGGCATTTATTATTATTAATCCTAATGAATCCAGCAATTCTTAAAGAGACATTATTGAATGCCTACTGTATAAAAAGGAACAAAACACCGTGTTTATAAGAATGAATCAAAATATTAAACTAGTTTGCATTTGTAAATAAGAAGAAAAAAACTCATAAAAATGTTCAGGGGCAAGAAAAGCTCATTCAAGACCAACGAATGCTTCGTAAGTAATTCACAAAGCAAAAGAAACCCAAACAGCTTGTCATTTTTTCCTGAAAAAAACAATGCAGTGTATCTAACATATTAATGATGAAAATTTGCAATATACATATTACAAAGTAATTGTGTATTGAAAAGTTTCATTATTAAAATATTTAATTTTGCTACAAAATACAGTAATAGTGAAAATAGACTAGAGGTAGAAGAAGGATGAGCTGTAAGAACTAGGACAGATGACCTAACCTTTCTGTATGAATTTCATCTTCAATTTCTTCTTCTATGAAATGGGGATCATTATATTAATTACCTTATACTTTTGGAATGAGGATCAAAGGTGATTAAATGTGTTAATTCATATAAAGCATTTAAGATAATTCCTAGAACATCATAAACACTCACCAAATATTAGTACATCAAGCAAGAGTGATAATCATAAGCTCAAAATGTATTTCCAGCACTATCTCAAAAAATTTTTTGTGTGTGTGTGTGCGAGATCTTAGGCAAACCACTCTCTGGACCTCCATTTTCTGTCTGCAAAATGAAAGTCTTAGAGTAGAAAAATTATCTCTAAAATCCTTTCCAGCTTTTGAATTAGAATAAAAGAACAGAAAAGACTGGGTGTGAGAGTTGCTTGGTCCCTGATTTTATGGGGGCAGCAACTACCTGTGTGTATGTGGTGTAGCGTGTGTGTGGGTGTTGCAAGGACATCTTGAAAGGGGTCATTGAGGATTAATTCGAATTTCTTCAATTTTTTTTTTTTTTTCAGAAAGTAAAGCAGAGAGAGGCATTCTTGGTTCATCAGAGGCATTCTTGGTTGAGTGTTCAATTAGGCTTTATACAGATTCTTTCCCAAACAGTATGAGGACTATTTGTAGGCCTCCTGATTTTTATTTATATATTTATTTTTTTGAGTCAGACTTTCACTTCACCTCAGTAGAGTGCCATGAAGTCACAGCTCACAGCAACCTCCAGCTCCTTGGACTTAGGTGATTCTCTTGCCTCAGCCTCCCAAGTAGCTGGGACTACAGGTGCCTGCCACAACGCCTGGGTATTTTTTTGTTGCAGTTAGGCCGGAGCTGGATTTGAACCCATCACCCTCGGCATATGGGACCTGCGCCCTACTCGCTGTTTGTATTTGAGCTGGTTATAGGAGTTGTTATTTTATGAGCTCATTTGAATATTAAATGTGTTCATGTACATGAGTTTATCTATGTGCTAAGGATATGCTTAAAATATTCAGATGGCAGTTATTATTAATCCTAATGAATTAGGATTCATTAGGATTAATAATGAATTTATTAATAATAATAATAATTATGATTTTTATTATGATTTTTATTTTCAAGTGGAAAGGGGAGGAGATAGCTGAGGTCCTTATGCAGAAGGTCATAACTGAAATACAGACCAGAATCCTAGAGAACTGGGGCACCAGGTGAACCCATAGGGAGGCTCCCTTTGGACAAGCTACCAGACTCATGGTTTCCTGTGTCCTCCAGCACTGATTGTGAGCCACCTCCCTATTCCTTAGGCAGCAGACTTCTTATTCCATTACAGACAATGGGAATTTTGCCTATACGAGGAGTAGACATTTAGGCTCTTGGTGCTTTTTTCTCCTTCTGCCCGTCCCCCTCCCTGACCACAGGCTTCCTGACTTCATTAACAAAAGTAAAAGCAGGGTGTTACATTCCCTGAAGTATGCATGGCCATAGTGATTCTGGGCTTTCTTCTCTTGACATTAGTGCTAAAGGAGAATAAGAATGTAAACATCTGTTTTATATAAGCCAATTCCAGACTTATAACTTGATTAGTAGAAGAGAATATTTGATGTGATTAATTTTTCAGTTATGACACAATGACTTTCTGTTTTTTTATTGCCTTCTTAAGGCAGAAGACAGAAGAATAAATAACATAAATTAATTTTTCTTTTTATAGTATCATAGCAGTGCCAACTATAACAATTATTGTCAGTGCAAAAGTGCTTTACTTTAAATTCAATGGTAGTAGCAAGTTACTTACCCTGTAGAAATGTGCTATAGCAAACAGAAAATAACTTGGACCTCAATACATAGAGAACCAGGCATTCTGGGAAGGATCACTGAAGATAATACCAAGCCACTTAGTTATTTGAAGGAGGCGGTTCACTGCATTGCAGAGTCTATACATACTGTTTTATAGGGATTATCTTCTCAACCCTTATGACAAAGTTTTTCTGAGCTGGGCTTTATCAAGTCTGGTGTGAATGAAAGCTTCCAATTAGGTGATCATTTAAAATACTTAACCAGTAAGCACAGGCGTCTTCTGAGTAGGTAGAAGAATTTCAAGGGCGAAACTAAATTGGAGAGAGAATTTTAGTATTGATATTGCTGTTAATGTGCTGGACTAACTTAAAAAAGCCTTTTAAGGGAGCGTTTTTTTTTGGTTTTGTATGAAAGTACTTAGCAGCTCTTTTCATAAAAACAACTGAAAACATTCTGCTACTGTCTTCACAGTCTCTCCTTATGTTACCCCTTACTTTTAATGTAGTTCACGTCCTCATAAGTTATAGCCAGAGGGCAGCATTGCAAAGCAGTGAAAAGCAGAGGCCTGGAGTCAGGTTGCTTGGGTTCCGGTCAAATCTACTGCTCAGTGGCAATGATCTGAGGCAAACTGCTGAAACTTTCCTAGTCTTACTATCCTTAGATGAAGGATGTCATTAATATTATTACTATAACAAGTTTATTTCCCTTATTTTATCTTTTAAACATCAATTGATTTTGCTAAAGTATAACTCTAATCTTTTTCCTCTTCAGCTTAAAATCATTCCATGTCTTTGTATGACTTTAGGATAATAATCCAGTCCCTGTGACTGGTATCTAAGGCTGCCAATCATCTATGCTTGACTTCCCCTCTCACTCTTTCTCCACGTTCCAACCTTACCTATAGTTCTATGAATGGGGTATATCCCTCCATCTGTACTCCATCCCCAACTGAGGCCTGTTAAATTTCTACATATTGTATACTTCATTGAGTTGCCATACTATTTGGGTCACTCCCTGGCTCCTCTCCATCTGTCTTTCCTGGGCAAGGTGGCTGTCCTATTTGCTTTCCTAGATTGCTAGGTTTAATCTTCCAGGGAGGTGTTTGCTCAGCCTTGCTAAACAGTAAGTATTGTGAGGACAGGGACTGAATTTTCTCTCTCTAGTACTTAGCATAATCCCTGGTCAAATAATAGGTAATCCAGTGATTTTTTTGAGGAATGAATAAGTTATAGACCACGTGCAGTTTTGAGTTTAGAGATAGCAGAGCTGGATTCAGCTTAACTATACCATTTTAATGGATTTCAATTATTCTATTGTCAAAAAAGGGATAACATTGTAGAATACTCAAGAATTCTTTGGATTAGGTCAGCTAGGTTAGTTTATTGGATACTTGTTATTCATAACTTCATATATTATTTCTGGGCAATACTCTCACTTAAGTGTCACTGGGTTTTTGTTTGTTTTTGTCTGTTTGTTTTTTTGCCCATCCCCTCTTATCCTTACCCTGGACTGTGCCCTTTTCCTAACTCAATCATTTTCTTTCAATTTACATTCTTGGTATTCTTAGCTGACTGCCTGGAAAAAAATCTACTTTTAGGGATTAATTTATTCTAGAGTATAAATAAGATTTCTGTACAGGGGGCTACCTTGTTTCCAGAGATCTATCTGCCTTTTGATAGAGACCAAACTTTATTGAAAAGGAATTAGAGAGCCCAAGTTTGTCTCTCCTGTACTCCCGTCATTAAGTCATCAATGATATGAGACTAAAGCAGAGAGATGCATTTGGGATTATGAAGGATACAGGTGTGTTTCTACATTTATATGTATGTGATGAAAAATGCTTTTTAAAAGGCATTAAATGCTCCTTTTCTTTGTTACCCTCTTTCCCTACCACAGTGCCTTATGGATCTTAAACACACTCTTAAGTGCTTCTACTCACTTAGATTTCAGGGTGGTAGAGAGGCTACAAAAGAAAGATCTTCTATAGACAAATAACTTGTTAATGAGCCCTTATATGGACTCTCCTTTCTTCTGCACTTCATTTTCTCTACCCTTTGTGCTACACCCTAGGCTCAGACACCCTAAGCTTTCATTTCCAGTTAGACTGGGGTACATCATGATTCATAGGGTACTGGAGTAGAACACACAGAAGTTTCTTTCCTCAGTGATGGGAAATAATTAGCCCCAGACTGAATATTGCTTTAGTTTTATCCAACAAATTTGAATAGCAAGTCCCAAAAGAATCAGATCACTTTACTTCTGTATAACTTAATTCTGTCCCAGAACAAAGTCCAAGAATATTGATAGGAATGCATAGATATCTAGTATCCAACAAGGTAAAACACTGTGTGATATTCCAAGGTTACAAGACCCAAAAAGACATAATAAAATATAATCATGACAAGGAGGAAAATTGATCAATTGAAACTAACCCAGAACTGATGGCAGATGTTAAAATTACCAAACCAACACATTGAAAAATTTATTATGACTGTTTTCTATCTATTCATACACTTAAAATGAGACAAGCAAGATATAAAAAAGATCCAAATCAAATTTCTAAACATGAAACTATAATATCGGAGATGAAAAATGTATTGGATGGGACAAATGGAAGATTAGACAGTGGAGAAGAAAAAATTAGTGAAGTTGAAGAACACAGCTATGGAAACTATCAAAAATGAAGCACAGTAATAAAAGAAAATAAAATTTTAAAAAAGAACAGAGCATCAGTATGCTGTAGAACAACTTCAAGTGGCATCATATATATGTAATCAGAGTTTCCAAAGGAAAGGAAGAAGGAGACAGAAAAAAAATGAAGAAATAATGGTCCTAAATTTCCAAATTTGAGGAACATAAATCAAAGAAGCTTATCAATCCCAAGTACAAAAAATATGAGGGGAACCACACCAAGACATATCATAATCAAAATTGCTCAAAAATAATAATAATAAGAGAACGCTTAATACAGCAAGAGAAAAAACTCACATAGTTTACACAGAGGAGCGAATACAAAGATGATAGATTTTTCACTAGAAGCAATACCTGAAAGTACTAATAGAAGACAGTGAAAGTCAGTACTAAAGAAAGATGAAAACCTTATCATCCTAGGGGCAGCGCCTGTGGCTCAAAGGAGTAGGGCGCTGGCCTCATACAACAGAGGTGGCAGGTTCAAATCCAGCCCTGGCCAATAACTGCAAAAACAAACAAACAAAAAAACCCTTGTCATCCTAGAATTGTTTACTCAGCAAAAAAACCCAACCAACCAAACAAAAACTTTCAAAAACAAAAGTGAAATAAATAAATAAAGACTTTTTCACACATAAAAGTGCCAGCAGAACTGCATTATTAGAAATATTAAAGCAAGACCCATATGGAGAAGAAAAGCTGTATCTATACAAAGAAATGAACAAGAAATGGTAACTTCACGGGCAAATACACCAATCTTTTCTTAATATTTAGATCTCTATAAAAGATAATTGACACATTAGCAAAAAATAACATTGATGTAGTAAGGGGCTTAAAATATAGTAATGTACAATAAAAATGGATGAAAAGAATGGTAACAAAATGTTGAAAGGAGGGGAGAAATCAAAGTATTCTAGTGTAAGTTTCTTACATAGAAAATGATATACTATCACTTGAAAGAAGACTAGTAAATTAAAGCTACATACTCTAAGCCCTAAATCAACCATTAAAATAAAGTTATAACTAATAAGTTAAAAGTGGAGATAAACAGAATCATACAAATATTCAATCAATCCAAAAGAAGGCAAAAACCCCCCCAAGACCCCATGAAAAAAGTGAACAAACCACAGATGGGACAAGTAGATAACAAATAGCAAATAGGAGATTCAAACTCAGTCATATCTATAATCACGTTGAGTATGAATGATAAAAGGTAGAGATTGTTAGATTGGATGAAAAAGCAAAACCCAATTGTATGGTGACTATAAAAAAAGACACTTTAAATATAAGGACAAAAATGGTTAAAAGTGAATGCATAGAAAATGATATACCATGCAACACTAATCAAAAGAAAGCTTAAATGGCTATTTTAATATCAGATGAAAGATATTTCAGAGCAAAGAATACTATCAGGGAAAATGAAGGTAATTTAAGAAGACAGCATAATCCTAAATGCTTATGCATCTAATTACAGAGATTGAAATGCATGAAGCAAAACCTCACGAAAATGCTGGAAGAAATCCACAAATCCACAATTATAGTCAAAGATTTCAATAACCCATAGAGCAGAAATCAGCAAGGATATAGAGGATTTAAACAACCCTATTAAAGACCTGGAGCGAATTGACATTTACAGACCATTCCACCCAAAAGCATTCTTTTCAAGTGCACATGAACATTTATAGATCATTTATTTAGTCCTTATGAGGTAGAGGTTATCATCATTATTTCTATTCGTAAGTGAGTAAACAAGGCCTGAAGAAGTTAGGTAACTCAGTTGTAACGGGCTTTGAACCCTGGCTGGCTGACCCAGAACTCTTAATCACTAAGCTGTATGGCCTCCCCAGAGCACCTGGGGTAGCTCAGGTCTCTATGCCTTAGAATGGAATCTTTTTTAAATCAACAAAGGAATGGGCGACTCCAACGGCATTCTCTAAATATCATCGGGAAAGAAAGTACCTTCCCCCTTCTCTCTCGTATTCCTACTCAACCCAAATGGCCTGTCTGCTTCTTTTAAGTGACATGACTTATAGGAGTCATAAACTCAGGTTCCGCAGCCGCAAGGGCTGAAAGAGAAGTTGCAGACCATAAAAGGTTCATAGGAGCCCGCTCTTCCTCGGAACGCATCCGCGTTGAATGGGTGGTCTTTTAACGCATGCCAACAGAGACCAAGCTTTTTGCTCCTCTTCAAATGCTGAGATCCAGTCAAAGACTCCTTTTCCGCGAAGAAAACCCGTTTTGATTAAAATGAAGCAAAGAATCCTTAGCTCATGGTTGAATTTCTTGGCTTAATTGTAAGGTATATAATAATTACAACCACAGAAAAACTTTGCCATGTTTTCCGGGGCGAGGTTTCCTTATTTATTGGCAAAAAATGTCATGGAGGGGACCTTAAAATGGATCTGTGGCTGAGGCCTGACACTTGGCTGTCCTAGAGGTGGAAATATGAAATGGGGGCTGTGCATGCTAAGCAGGGAATTCACACGGCTCAGCAAATGTGAATCTTGATAATAAAATAATGAACCAGTTTTCTCTTTAATATGAATTGCATACGTCTCATTCTTTCCCTGCACCTCTTCCATCCCTCCTCCCAGTCCTTTCTGCTAGACTTCCTTGCAGGGTCACAACCGGCTTCCTTCGCATCGACCGTCGTTCCCAGCTACAACCACTGAGGACCCAGTTCTTGCTGTCCCTCTCATTTCCCTCGACAGCCCCCTTTCCTTTTCCTCGGGCTTCTTGTCCCTCCCCCTGCCCCGGCTCCACGTCCCCGGGGAGATCAAAGAGTGACAGTGTGGCTACCGCCCCGGCTCAGAGCATTTTCCAGCTCCCCCTCCTGGCTGGGCTGAGTCGAGGGGCTGAGGGGACAGGAGGTCTGGGTTGGGGCGCATGGCTTCGGGGACCCGGGGTTTATGGAAGAGGTGTCGGAAGCCGCGTTGAATACATTAGAAAAACAGAATTCCCTTTGTGCTAGTTAGTGTGGTGTCCCTCCGTCTGGGGCTTTGCCACACATTCTTGAAAGCCATTGTTGGCACTGGGGTCTGGAAGGTTGGGAGCGGTGTACGCGCTTCCCTGGGACTGAATTGACCCTAGAGTCAGTAGAGGGAAAAGTCACCCTCGGGGGGGCCTCCAGAGCAAAGGAGGGGGAACGGCAGCCGGCCAATCGGGAGGCGGGGCCGGGACGGGCTTCCCCTCCTCGCTGCTGAGCTGCGGAACCCTGCAAAGTTGGGAGCCTCAGTCGCTGGCCCGGCGGGAGAGCAGCGGCGGCGGCGGCGAGGGCGGCGGGACTCGGGCCCGCGGCGCCGCAGGCTCGGAGCTGCCCCGGGGCATGGACCCCGCGCGCTGCCCGCACCCCCTCACTCGCTGCCCGGGGCCCGCGGGCAGATAGCAGTCTCGGAGGAAGTCGCGTCCAGACAAAAGCTGCCGCATCCTTGCCCTGCCCAGCCCCTGGAGGAATTCGAGTTTGGTGCCCGTCCCGGTCCGATTCTCAGCGCCAAACTTTTTGCTCCTTCAGGGACTGAGAGAGTCTGATCAGTTTCTCTGCGAGGAAAACGTCCGCCTGTTGTTGAGAAGGGCTAAGCACAGCGCTTAGGCGCTCAGGAAAAACAAAACCAAACAAAACACACAGGAAAAAAAAAAAAAAAGAAAAGAAAAGAAAAAGAAAAAAAGAAAATGATTTCCTGGGAAGTTGTCCACACACTATTCCTGTTTGCTCATCTTTTTTCTTCCCTAGCTCAAGATGCGAGCCCCCAGGCAGAGATCAGGGCTGAGGACATTCCCGAGGGGGCCTCCACCTTGGCTTTTGTGTTTGATGTGACGGGTTCCATGTATGATGATTTAGTTCAGGTTATTGAAGGGGCTTCCAAAATTTTGGAGACGTCTTTGAAAAGACCTAAGAGACCTCTTTTCAACTTTGCTCTGGTGCCTTTCCATGATCCAGGTAAGGGAAATACTTAATTCTTTCTATTTGCTGTGTCTCATGATTACATTATTTCTTATGCTGTGAAAATGTTTTATTGTCTGGAAGTTTCAAAATCATTTAAAAAAAATGTGCGGCTGAATACAGTTATAAGAAAGAATTGCTCTCTGGCGTCTGGGTTTGCACTGTGATACTTACTTAAGTTTCAGCCCTGGAGTAGATGGCTTGCTTCGGGGGCTTGTACCAGTGGCTCCCAAGCTTGTACTAGTGGGCTTAAGGAAAACCAGAACCAAGAGTCTTGTCTCCAGCAGCGACATCAAAATCAAAGTCAACCGAGCTTTATTTTAGAACTAAAACATGCTTAATTATGAAGGCAGACTTGGACACGAGTTTATGGCAGCAAAGCTTTAAGAGCTAACATCCAGGTTGAAAGCACATTTTGAGGGTAACTCTCACTAACAGAGGCGGAAAACCTGTTGTGTGAGACCCAAGGAAGACTGTAAGTAATACCTGCTCCTGGAACTGAAAGTATGAAAGTGAAAAGAGAAAATCCATTCATTTCATAACTGAATCTGTTCATCTTTGCACCAGGTGATCATTTGTTAGGTTCAGGAATGGGCTTAAACATTGTGTTCACGTCTCATGCAGTAGAAATGTATGTAATTCAGTATGTCTGTGCTTCTCAAAGGTAGCTGAGGTGAAATAACTTTATATTTTGCCCTACAGCCAGCTGCACTGTAATCTGATCCTATTTACTTTTTGCAGTTTCTCTTTAAAGTAACACCACACTCTCTGTGAGGCTTGGGGGAGCCCTCCTTGTCATCTCTGAGGGGAGCATTGCAGGGCTTGCTAGCTAATGTCCACCTGAGTTTCATTAGCTCGAGTTGCTGCCAGGTTGAAGAAATAAAGCAGTGATTTCCTAAAAGCCCTCCCCCACTGTTTGTCCACATTTTTCCTGCTTTAGAAATTCTGCCTTCCCTAGAAGACCTTGATACACCACCCTCTTCACAATGATAGCAGGATAGTGAGAATCTCAGATTCTTTCCTTGTGCATTTGGCAAAGATACTGAATTCAAGTTATTGCTAGGGATTAAATGTGCTAGGTTTTCTTTAAAAAAGGGGGGGGCACTGGGAGAAGTTAGAGGGAAACTGGATTTCCATGTTCTTCAAATGATGAAAGCAATAATCTATCCTGCCCTTCTGGGATACACGTATTTATTAGTAATTTCTACATTTAATTAACATGAAATGTTCTTTATATTTGAATAACGAATTGAATGGTTGTTTACTGTCGTTGTAAGACAACTTGTAGGTGGTGATGTTTCAATTTATTAAATGTCAAGATGCCAGTTGTGATGAAGTTTGAGGCTTTTGTTATTTTGGAGTAGTCTATGTTTTTTTTCTATAGGGTTGAATCTGGTTGACTAACATAAGGAAAAATTGTTTTCTCTAATTAATGCCACAATTTGCTTTTTTCCAAAGAACGCTTGTGAAATCATTTTGCTTTAAACAGAACACAGAATTTACTTCACGTCATAAATGGAAGCTGAACTATCATGATATTTTGAAGGGATGTGAAACATTTGGGGAATGAATGGTATTGTGATGTGCTGCCTTCCAGTTGTTACCCAATGGGAAAGTTTGCACATGGCCATAGTTGACTTTCCCATAGTTTAGCCATCATGATGTGAAGTGGGGGAAACTTGGCATGCTAATACCAGATGACTAATAATTTAGAGTTTTTAAAAATTAAGTTATATGAGAAAATGGTTAACTGATATAAATTGGTTTCATAAAATTAATGATACATATAATTTAATAAAATTGTTACTATTATGTACATAGGAAAAATGGGAAGTTGTGACTTAATATGCCTTTATTTACAAAATATTCATTGCAGAATTTCCCAAAATATTCTATATTGGGCACCTCTTCTACACACACGAAGTCTTCATTCCCATTCATGGCCAACACGTTCCAAGATGTCTGTTTGCCTATCTATGGCGACTTTTGGGAAACCCTGTATTTCTATTGTGATTCAAAATAAAAAGAAATGGCCAAATGTTTATGCTACCAAGACTATTTAAAATATTTTTGGCTAGAACGAGAGAAACAGAAGTTAGAACATACTCTTAACTTAAAGTTAGCATTCACTCTACCAGCTAGTAGTGTATTTGTGTGACATTTTCTGTGTGTGTGTGTGTGTAACCATCGAGTTTTTGATTCCTTGTAGTTCTGACTGATGATCAGCTTGGAATGATAGAAGAACCTGGCATAGAACGGCTGTTTTATTGAGTGACATTAGAAAAGTCAATTTACCTTTTGAATCTTTGTTTCCTTAACTGTAAAATGAAAGAACTGGATTTGAACATCTCCAGAGTCACTTCTAATCGTGACATTGTATAACTCTCTGTTTTACATCTAGTTGTTTTCATAGTCCCCAACACATAGTCCTAAGGTTGTGTGATACAACTGACAAGGAATAAAATAATATTTAATATAACAATTATATTGAACCTTGAATGCTTATGGCCCTTTGATATCTACCATCACCTTTAGCTAGATTAAATAACGGATACGTTCTGGGATATAGTCCAAGGCTGTTGACAACAAACCTTTAGAATTTTGCAAATGATTGCTCTGGAGCTCTACATTACAGTTTGGAGCAAGGTGTGTTTTTGCAGGAGGGGGAAATTTTAAAACACATGGAAACTTAGACATAGAAGAGGAAGGATGTCTAATGAGTTGAAAATGAAATGATAGAACTGTTTAGGATATGTGCATTTAGGAAGCATTGTGCTGGAGAACTCTGGAGTAGGAATGCCAGAGAGGACCATGGACATGGAAAGGCAAGTCAACCCTTTGCCTTTGATGTTAACTATGGTTAAGATGAGTTTTCCACCCACCTTGTAGTCATTTTGCACAGCTTTATTTGAAATGTAATTCCCTCACCATACAGTTCATCCATTTAAAATGTATACTTTGATATTCCACAGATACCATAGTCATTTTTAGAACATTTTCATGACCTCAAAAAGAATTACTGTATCCTTTAGTCATCCATCTCCTATCCTTCTATCATTCTCCTCCCAGTCCTAAGCAAAAAACGAATCTATTTTTCTGTCTCCATAGATTTTGTTCTGGATTTTCACATAAGTGGAATAATATTATATATTGGTCTTCTGTGACTTGGCTTCTTTTGCTTCAGTATAATGTTTACACAATTCATTCATGTTGTAGCGTGTATTAGTATTTCATAGCCAAATAATATTCCATTGTACGATCAACTACATGTTGTTTCTCCATTAGCCTATGATGGATACTTGGGTGGTTTCTACCTTTTGAAACATTATTATGAATAATGCTGCTATAAATTTTCATGTATAAGTTTCTGTGTGGACATAGGTTTTTATTTTCTCTTGGGTATATACCTAGAAATGAAATTCCTGGTTCAGGGTAACCTTGTGTTTAATGGTTTGAAAAACTGCCAAGCTGTTTTCCAAAAAAGACACACTAGTTTACCTTCCCACCAGCAGTGTATGAGAATTCCAGTTTCTTCACATCCTCACCAACACCTTATTATCAAAACTTTTTATTTTTATGTGTGGATTTTTGGTGTGATTTTTATCTAGCACCCAAAATGTATTCCTGTCTTCCCCAGAACACAACCTTATGGGGGACTGATGGTCTCTGTTTAAGGATAGGTCCCTTTATCACGCTGTCATTTCCTCTCCTCACTCTGAGATAGAAGGAGAGAGACTAGTGAAGTATGTTTGGATGAGTTGGATGAGTTGCTTTTTTTTTTTTTTTTTTGAGATGGAGCCTCAAGCTATCCCCCTGGGTAGAGTGCCATGGCATCACAGCTCATAGCAATCTCCAACTCCTGAGCTCAAGCGAGTCTCCTGCCTCCGCCTCCCAAGTAACTGGGACCACAGGCACCTGCCACAACACCTGGCCATTTTTTGGTTGCAGCCATCATTGTTGTTTGGC